>APFE031398950.1:81101-232460 GCA_000404065.3 Pinus taeda
AGACTTTAGATTTGGAAGTAACTTTCGATCAGCCAAAATTTTCAACCCTCTTTCACTCATATGCCCCAATCTTTGATGCCATAAGTGAATGGAACTACTGTCATGGTCAAACACCGTAGACACAAACTCTGATCCTATACCTCCTTCTAATTGAAATGGATTTCCTACCTTCTTAGCCTTCATAACTAGTAAAATACCTTTGTAAATTTTCATTACTCCACCTTGAATTACAGTTTTATATCCATTTGAATCAAGTGCTCCTAATAAAATCAAGTTTTTCCTTAAATCTGGTACATGCCTCACATCAATTAATATTCTAGTTGTCCCATCAAACATTGTAGTTGTATGCTTCCAATCCCAACAATATTACATGTTACATCATTACCTATGTACACAACTCCATCATTAATTGATTATATTCCTTTCTTTATGGATACACATGTGGTTTGATGCACCGGAATCTAACAACCAATGTTGACCATGATTTGACACATTAACTGATAATACTTCATCACTCATACCTGAACCAAATGTCGAACCTGTATCTGTCGTATTTGCCTCCTTCTTCTCTGTCGAAGACTCTGCTTTTGAAGTTTGCTGCTGACGCTTCTCGCAGTCCTTCTTTAAATGCCCTGATTTGCCACAAAACCAACATTTTAGCTTACTCTTCTTCCCTTTCGACTTTGAACGTGAGTCGCTTGGCTTCCTGGGGCGTCTTTCTTTCGAACGACCTCTAACCATCATAGCTTCTGATGTAGAGGTTTCGGAATGCGGCCTCCTCCTTGTTTCTTCCAATAATAACGATGCAACTACATCATCAAACTCAATAGTTTCTGATGAACTAAGACTTATAGAAGTAACAAAATGATCCCATGATTCGGGCAACGAGCACAATAAATTAATAGCTTTATCCTCGGATGGTATTTTTACTTCTATACTTTGTAATTGCACAAGAAGAGTATTAAAAGCATTTAAATGATCAACAATCGATGTACCTTCCTTCATTCTCAAATCGTACAACTGTCGCTTCAAGAGAATCCTATTGGTTAAGGATTTGGTCATGTACAGTTTCTCCAGTTTCGTCCACAAATCAGATGTTGTTGTCTCCGACACAATATTAAACAGGACATCATCAGCCAGACACAATCGAATATCACTAATCGCTCTTTCATCCATCTCAGCCCACTTGCTATCTGTGATGTTGTAAGGTTGTTTGGCCTTGCCCAACAACGCCTTTGCCATGCCATGTTGGACAAGTAAATCATGCATTTTTACCTTCCAGATCTCAAAATTATTCTTGCCATTAAATTTCTCAATTTCAAACCGGGCACTTTGAGTTTTCGCCATTTGTATCAACAAAAACACAATAATCTCCAATAATCCAACAAACAATTTAAAAAAAAAAAAAAATTTCCTATGCCTTTGTTTTCACATAACAAAGAAAAACTGCCTTATTACAGCATATAAAGATCTCCCCCAAAAAAAAAAAAAAAAAAAAAATTAATTTTGTTTTTGTTTTGCTGTGCAAATTTGCAGTAACAGGAAACTCCTTACGCCTTGTATGCTTTTGAAAAACATACATTTTTTTTTTAAAAACAAAAATTAATTTTGTTGCTGAGAGATCAATTTATGAACAATCCCTTTCGGCTCTGTAGACAAAGACACTCCTGACCGTTGGCACAAAGTGGCTGCTATAGTTGGTGGAAAAACCCCACACGAAGTGAAAAAACATTATGAGATTCTGTTAGAGGACTTGAATCGTATCGAAGCAGACCAGATTCCTTTTCCCAACTACAAATCTTCGGGGCAGTAATTCTGTTGATATCTTAGTTCCTTACAAGCTTGTAACTTTTCGATTATGAGATAGTGAGTGTTCTGGAGTATAATTTCCGAAGCGTATGTGATTCACCTCCCGAACTATCATATGGACTTAGATCGCACCGTTTTTTAACAAAAAAATGTCTTCTATGATTTAAAAAAAAAAAAAAACCACGCTCCAGCAATAATAAACAGCGATCCACGCAGCAATCAGGCTTCCACGCATTACTTATCATACCTTTCAGGCTTCCACGCATTCTTATCATACCTTTCAGGCTTCCATGCAGCAATCAGGCTTACAGTGCTCAGTGCGCACACGCAGCAACAAAACAAATAACCTTTACGCAGCACCTCCAGCACCATGCTCCCTCAGTGCTCCAGCTCTTCACGCAGAAAAAACTGCCAGCAATCCACTCACCAGCACTAGATCGGTTCTCTACGTAGATGTAATACTTCCACGCACTCGCTCTAGCTCCACGTGCGCTGCCAGCAAATGATCCAGGCAACAGGAAGTCTATAATCATCCACACACGCAGAGAATCCTCTCAGCACCAGCACCTCCAACTTGCTCTGATACCAATTGTTGGTACAGGTGCACAACAAACTTAAATAAACTTAACACAGTAGAACAGTCAAGCACATAAGAGACAATTTTTAATGTGGTTCAGCCAACCAATCTGGGCTACGTCCACCAAACATAGGCATCGGGAATTTATTAATCAAATTGGAGATTACATCAAGAAATCCTCACAAAAACCTCTCACTCTCTTAGCAAACCATCTGAATGGTTGCCTGTTATATAGCATAGAGAATCTAACAGCTCATTAACTCCCTCACATCAAATATAGGAGGCATTAACTCCCTCCCAACAACCTGGAGTTAATCTAGGACCTGAATTCTATTGTTGTCATTAGCTGAGATTTTTCCTATTTTTCTACAAACAGAAAATCTCAACAATCTTATCATTGTGCGACTTGTGGAATTTGATGAGATATTCATAGGCCATGAGTTTGTAGAGTTTGGCACTATAGAGCGTGTGCTAGACTGCGCACTTGTCATCCTTTCCAAATCCAGTGAAGAGAAAGAGTTGTAGATCGTTGATGGCCTCATCTTCTCCGAGAAGATTAGTTGTGAGGCCAAGCTTGCAGTGATATTTGGTACACGCAACTGCTTCACGAAAGATTTTAGTTGCCAGAACGTGGACCTCGTCCATGAGAACCAGACCCCATTCCTTGCCCTCAATGGCCTTCATTATGGCCTCCGAGTCCTTGGAGCGCTGATTGATGTAAGCATACATGCTGTATGTGGTGATCATGATGTTGAAGTCATTTATATCGATGTTGAAGCCATTGTCAGACAGGCTCGTGATGTGGGCAAGGATGTGGGAGCTTGCTATAGAGGCCTTAGTATTCTTCACATGCTTGAAAAGAACCGTGCAAAACACATTGACTTCTGATACAAAGAACTCAATTATTTCTTCACGTGCTCCCTGAGAATGTTGACAAAGTTTGTCAAATAATTTTACAATCGTCTCAAATGTCACAGAATAGTCACCATTATTTCTAATATCTTTCATGGAAGAAAATACCAAAATAAATGCTGTGAGCGACAACCCAACCATCCTTAGATTGACCATACGTTGGAAATTCTCCTGGTTTTTAGAGAGGCGTTCTAGGGTTATCAACAGTTTCTGATACCACCCAACCATCAAAATCCCCGGGCACTGGTCACCAATGTGACACCAGTAATTTTATAATTTCTTGTAATTTTCTGGACATGGGAATAATACCAGGGCTCTTCACGACAAGAGAGTGCATTAGCTTTACGAACCGTAATTTGAATTTGTCCTTCTCACACCGATTGGAGTCCAATACATTTATAATTGGGTCTAAAAGGGAATACTTGGGGTCTATGCCCATGCTGGGGACTACCAATTCCATGTCATCGTGCAAATTAGCAACGATAATGTTGCTTTCACCCAGTGGGCAGAGGGGTAGGGACGAGATAATAGTGTGGCCACCAGATGCATTGGCCATTTTTCATCAGCCACGGCCTCTGTCGGATCACCCTTGCTAATTTGCCCAAAAGGTGACCTCCCACATTACTCCAGTACAGAACCCAAAGCTAAGGCGAGGTTGTCTTTATTGAAGAAGAAGTGGAAGACAGGGACGAGGTCGTGATCTCTATAACACTTGGGCTTTTTTCTATAATAAATTTCACAGCCTTCACTTTTATCATCAAAATGAGTAGTAATCATCATATCTTTAAGAACTTGTTTTTCCTCAAGAGACACCAATGGAATATTTTCATTAACATCTTCTTCCAACTAGGATAAATCTAATATCTTTTCATTCCCAATATCTACAATAGCATGCTCTTGTTCTGGGGTCATGGATGATAACATCTCATTGACAACATCTTCTTCATTGTTATGATATTGTTCATCTTCTTGTTTCTCAAGATAGTCTTCTTCTACTTCACCTTGTTTTGTTTCTTCACTGTCACTATTCTCTTCCTTATTATTGATTTCCTTTTGACATGCTAAAATGCTTCTTGAATACTAAACTGTTCAATGTAACTAGGATGTGAACATAATGGCACATTGTGTGGCGAACTAAGTTCAAAGGCCTGCATGATTATATAGTGTGCCATGGTTCTATGGGGAAGCACTAAGACTGCTAACTTGTAGACTTGAATATTAAAAATACACATAGGTATTTAATAATAATAATTTATTATTATATATAAAATTGTATTAGATGATATAATATAATTGAATGTTACAATGAGGCCCTACCTCAGCAGGTGACCTTTCGTGAATAGGCATGTTTTTTTAGACATGTCTTTTCACTTAATTTAATGATTATTTAACCTAAATAATATTTAATTATTTAATATTTATATTTATTTTATTTATCTTATTGTTATGAATTATATTCATAACAAACAAGTTGAGAAATTGGAGGGAAAATCTTGTTCAAATTTTATATCTTGGCTAGCTATACTTTTGGAGATATTCTCTAAAGAAGTTAGAGTTCTTGAATGCTCTTGAAATGTGTTTCAAACACTTTAGTTTGGAATTTTCAATATAACTATTTTTTGGAAGGTGTGAGATGGTTAAACTTGAAATGTACTGAGGGGAAAGTATAGATAACATCTAATTCAAATTTAAAATCACGGTTTGCTATACTAGAGATATTCTCTAAGGAAACTAGGGCTCATGAATGCCCTTGAAATCAGTTTCAAAACAATTAGGGTGTCATTTTCACTATGAGCTTTTTTGTGGGAAGTTTCAAATTGTACAACTTGGATTATATTGAGAAGGAATATAGAAGACTATCTAGTTTACATTTCATAGTTCTATTTGCTATACTTTTGGAGTTATACTTCATGCAATTTAAGGTTTATGAAGGATCTTGAAATCTACATGAAATAGGCCACCTAGGTATTTTTTTTTTACTTTTCTCTCTGATTTTTTAAGTCGTGAAATATTCATGGATCTTAGGAGACATATAGAAGTTTATGAAGTATAATTTTTGGAATTATGTTTGAAGAATCCAACACATGGGGCACAACACAATATTCATGGTGGGAAGAGGCCAATAATCAACAACTTTTGGGAAAGTCATGGTAACATTTCCTTGGAAAATAAAATGAATGTCACACCTATGGAATCATAGAGAGGAAAGGTGAGAGTGTTACAAAAAAAAGTTTCATACTCAAAAGGGATCAAGCCTCATACATATAACAAGAAAAGGCTCATTAAGTTAGATATTCTCCAAATTAGTGTTTTAAAGGTAGGTAAGCTACAAGTGGCCTAACTCTTGAGTAGAAGATCCATTTTTTTTACTTTTATGATTGTAATTTGTGTTAAAGAGGATTACTATTATTATTTTCCAACACACTTACAAAGAAATCCATTACATGAATTAAACCCATTGGAGCCTCATCTTGGAATCATGAAGAAAGTGAAGACTTAGAATTTAGGTTTTCAAAATTAGAGAAGGAAGTTAATGGAATGGGTGATAGTATGTTCAAAACAATGGATTTATTAGAGTCTAAAGAAAAGAGTAATAGAGAAGTAGTGGATGAAATGAAGGAAGAAATATAAAAGCCAATGAATACCATGGAAAATATTCTCTTGGGGAAAATATTATCTTGAGATTCAAGGAAATCATTAAAATAAGAAGACTTATTGTGCTAAAACAAAATCACCTATGGCAAATATCTGATCACAATTGGAGAGTACAAATATTTAATCATAGAACCATAATAAGAATTTTTCAATATAAGATCCACATCACAAGGTTTTCAAGTTAGTAGAAAGAAACTAATATATTCTTAAGATCTACATGAGGAAGTTTCACGGTAATAATATTATAACATGGATATTTTAGATGGAGCATTACTTTGGTCAACACCAAATGGCATAGTATCAAAATGTAAATATTGCATCCATATTTTTAGAACATGACCAAAATGTATGGTATTAATGGTTTTATTAAAGAAAAACTTATTTTGCTATATCTTGGTCTATTTTAACTGAGGAATTGATAATACATTACGAGGATATTGAGAATAATGTTTTCTTTAGTCGACTGGTTAATATTTGGAAAAGCCTTTCAGTTACAGAGGACATTAAGAAATTCCAAAAGTTGATTCTAAAGGAAAAGGACATTTCAAAGGATGCTTTGTTTGACCTATTTCTTAGAATATTAAAGAAAAGAATTCAAGATGAGGTGCATATTTTTGAACATAAATATCTAGATCATGTTTTCAATATAGCAAGGAAATTTGAAATTACACATATGGTAAGTAGAAAATCAATCCCCAATAGTTGTAGAGAAGATCATGCTCCCTCTCCTAAACTAACAAGGTTTAATCCTTAGAAAATGGGTGAAAGAGGAGAAAAGAGAGTATGTTTCAATTGTGACAATGTTAAGTACTATATAAAACTCATTTTAACTACAACTTATTAATACCTAAATATTGAGTGATTGCATTTATATTGTTGTACTATTATCTAGGATAGAACCCCTCATCATCAAATTTTATTATTTTTTTAACCATTCCCTCCTATGTATATATACTAAGGAGATCTAGTATGAGAAACATCAAATATTGTTAGGTACATTATATTCATTGTAAAATGAGGTTTCCCCTCAAATATGATTGTGGTTATTGGTTTCTTATCAATTTTAAGACACAAGGATCATAGAAATTGCTCCAACGCTCATGATTCTAGGATCTTTTGCTTCAAACAAGTCATGATGGCGTTTTTTCTATCAAAATCTTTTTTGGAGGTTTCAAACAATGAATCTTGGAAAATATTGAGAAGGAATCTTGGGAAATATCTACTTCAAATTTGAGACCTTGGTTTACTATATTTTCATGGATATTTTTCAAGGAATTTAGTTTTTTTTAATGCTCCTTAAATTTGTCTCAAATATACCTTAGTTCACTATAATTTCATATATACCCTCTACTGAAGTCCAGGTTCATGAATGTTCCTCAAAGAAATTTCTTAGCTTGTTATTTTGCTATATGTTCATGTCTAGTACTTTTCAAACTCTAGAATATTTATGGATTTTAAGAGACATACAAAAGTACATCAAGTAGAAATTTTAGAATTATATTTGAAGGATTATAAATGTCACACAATATACAAGTTTCATCATAGGAAGAGGCAGAAAATAACCAAATTTTGCCAAAGTTATTGTTCAAATTTAGTTCAAACTTATTGAATTAAAGAAAATACATATAAAAGTATTCCATAACAAATTTTCAATTCTAGAAGGGCTCAGATCTCAAAGATATAGCATTAAAACTTTGCCAATTATTATATTCTCCTAATTAAGGTGCACAACTTAGTAATGACCTAATTGTTGATTAGAAGATACCTTTTTTTGGTTTCTATTTTTTTTTTCTAAAGAGGAGTTATATTATTATTTTCCATCACTTGGCCAAAAAGAGCTACTCCACCAATTAAATCTATTGAAACATCATCCTTCACTCATGAAGAAAGTGAGTACTTAAAATTTAGGTTATCAATTAGAGAAGAGAGTTAATGAAATGGATGGTAGTATGTTGAAAAACATGGGCTTATTAAAGTGAGGAGAAAAATTTAAAAGAGAAATGGAAAATATGATTAATGAAAACACAAGAAATTGAAAATAAAATGAATAAAAATATGGAATATATAGAAAAGAAGATAAATTAAAATATTAAATAAATACAAAAATTATCTCTATGGAATATCTTCTATTGGGGAGGCTTCCCAAAACGGAAGTGGACATCTTAGGAAATCAAGAACATAACGAGAAGCATGGTGTGGAGAAAGAATTTCACATAGGGTGATCTAGATTATATCATTACATTAATTTTTCATGTGTATTGAAATATTTCCTTAATTTCACTATACCAATGACATAACCCAAATACAGCAAGGATTGTTGACAAAAGTATAATTTCTTAAGGTTAACAACCAACTAATTGTTTTCCAATGTCTCTAACATCTTCATGAGATTTGATATATTTTATTATCATGTATAGTTATAAATGAATATATCATTTAATTACATTGTCACAAATCAGTCTAGAAAAGATTGCAATCCATTATCTTAATGCATTAGGTAAATTAAAAGGACTTCGCATGCATTCATATATGTCATTCCTTGTCTTGAAAGTAATACTCCAAGTTTCTTATTCTTTAACCTGTATCTATTGGTATCCTAATTTGAGATCTAACCTCGTGAAGTGATTAGAATGTTGTAACTAATCTAAAAATTTAGGGAAATAGGTACTCATGTTTGAGGGTTATATTGTTAAGACATTTATGGTTGATAAAAATTAGCTCATTATTAGGTATTATGATGATTGGTGACCCTCAAAGTGAGGTGCTTGATTGAATTTTTCTCTACTCTATTATGCTAAGACTATTTCATCATTCCATCTACTTCTAGGATGGACTTGTTGTACAACAAAATATTTGAAAATGTGGATTTAGGAAAAAACTATATCTCATGCTCTACTTCCTTCTTTGGTGGTAAAGTCCTATGTAGTGTACCAAGATCCATTTTGGAACACACTAACACCCTTTTATTCTTTTCACATGCTAGATTTTTATTTTTTTCTTATACTAGATTATATAACTCATAAAAAATAACTAATACAGTTTAATTAATTATTCATCATATATGCACATGATATACCTCACTTCTACACTAACGTCTATGCAAATAATGCTTGATTAGCAAAAAACATATAATACAACATGGCTATTCAATTGTTAACATCAATTACCATTAAAAAAAATACAAATTAATATTCAAATTAAAAAAGAAATCATAATAGAACACTTTTCTTAGTGAAATCCACCAAATAATTTTTTGCTAAAGACTCTCCTCCTAGCATTAGGAACTACTATTCTAGGACTCTGAACAACATGACATCCTTAAGTTACAACTATGACATTATGACATTAGCATGACTAACAATATCACTCTATCACTAAGCCTAATACAATACCATGCATAATTATATCACTCATATAACAATCCCAATACCCTTCATTTTTTTCTACTCAACCTACATAACCGAAGAGAGTATCCCCTATCTTTGTAAGTACGATCCCCAGGTTACCTCTCTATAATAGGTCTCTAGTTTAAGTTGTCTAGAAAAAATTGTACTCTAGGATAGTACAGATGCTCCTATAGTAATTTTTCATTACATTCCACATGTAACTTAGTCTCCACATGGTTCTCCATTCCCCTAGAAAACCATATGAACTGGCAAAATGAATAGGTTGGAATAAATGAATAGGCCTTGACTTAACTCAAAAAATTTGCACTTTTGTGTGCATCGACTTGATTTGGCACATGGCATTCTCTTAATTTCTCCCATGTAATCTAGGGTTTACTATTTTGAAGATAAAAAATTTAGGCTATGAAACTAACTAATATTTTATCTCATGAATTTCTCTTTGATACATGTGAGCCCCTTTAACTCGCTCTTGTTCCCCTCTTACTCAATCAGATGCCCATGATACCTTTTTTTCATTGTTATGCCATGAGGGCAATGATATATTTTATTATTATCATTATGTACAATATTTATATTTGATACTTTGTTCCTTGGTCATATCATGAAACTCACCAACCTATATATTTGCTATGTACCATTTTCATTACAAAATTACAAGTATTACATTCCCATCCCTTTTAATTTTCCACTTCCCTCACCCAACGTATTTTATTAGGGTCACTATATATAATATACATATATGAAAAGTATCAAAACAACTATGGTTATGCATGTCACATAGCCTCCTCTATCTTCCACATAATCTCTTAAGTGTTGTAACAACTAGAGCAGCTCCATTGGACCTTTACTAGCCCTATGTAATTTCTCCAAATTGCCTTGACTTATTGGTATCAATTAGGGCCATGTATATACTTTGTGAATAACAAAAAATGAAGTATATTATGCAGATATATGGATGAAATTAATTAAAGTTCATATTCAATTGGCATAATCCTATTGAGTATAATAGATGTCCCACAAAATAGTATTTCCAACTTGCTATAGCTTCCTAATTTTATTGAGCTCCTCTTTTGGTTAATTTTTATAAATACATGGTCACCCACTTGAACTTATTTAGCTATTATTCCCTTATATACATAATTTTTTTTCTTATAGTATCCTACTTTCAAATTATATTTAATTTCCATTACTTGTTATTCCATTTCCTTGAGAATATCTAGCACAAGAAGTAATTTGTTAATTTTATTATCACAACATACTATAGTAATTCATTTTCATAATACCATAATTCATTTTCATAATACAATTCCTCAATTGTGATCATTTTTAATGAATCTTGATATCAATTATTATAGTAATATTCAACTAAGTATAAATACTCTTCAAATTTTGATGGTTTCTAAATCACATACATCCTTAAGGTAACTTCAATCCCCTAAATATGCCTCTTTATCTACCAATCCAAATCAAATGGTATGTTGCATTGAAATTCAAATTAGTGCCCAATGGATTGAATAAAAGTTTCGAAACATTTGATGTAAACTGGTGATCTTATCAAAAATTATTTCCTTATGCTCTCCATATACCTAGCAATTTCTCTAATGTATATTTCTACAATGTTGGTTGTGTTATATGTTGAATCTATTTGAAATGAATAAATAGACATAGCAAGCTTATCCACTAATACCATAAAAGAGTCATGTTGCCTCATAGTCCTAAATTTTTTTGTAAAAAAATTAATTAAAACAAATTCCCACTTCCACTCTCGAATGGGCATTTCTTATGACAATCTAGTTGGATGCCTATGCTAACCTCAACTTTCTAGCACTTGAAACACCTAGATATATAATTGACCACATTTATTTTCGTACATGGCTAACAATATTTATCGGTTACTATTGAAATTGTCTTTTGGTACCCTTGATGGTCGACATAGGGTACATTTATGGAGTTCACTCATCACTAGTGATTCTAATTCCATACAATTTGGAACATAATGTTACCTTTGTACATAAGCATTCCATCCCCATTCAACTCGTAATTCGTGTGTTCTAGTTGTAAATCACCTTGCTTTAGATTTTCTTTAATTTGGATGTAATGCTAATATGAAATTGCATCCTCTAAAAGTATGACATTGGAATCAAAATTTTGTACACTTATGGTTGTAGCATGCATGGCAAGCATTCTTCTATTTATTTTATCAACACTCATGTTTTCTTCTCCTATTATGTGCATTATTTCAAATTCATCCTCACACAAAAATTATGACCATCTAAATTTCCTTGCATTAAACATTGGTTGCTCAAATATATTTTTTAATCCACTCTGATCTATCACCAACTGAATTCCTTTCCCATAAGGTTGTGTCTCCATATTCTAAGAGAATGCACTATGGCTGCCAACTCCAAGTCATGTGTGGAAGAATTGTCTTTATGCATATTCAATTCCTATATTCCTAACATACCACATGGAAATTTTCCATAAATAATCCACCACACCATTTCTTTCATGCATCAATGCACACATAACATTTGTCACTCCAATCTACAAATTTTAAGATTGGCATAGATATCAATAAATTCTGTAAGTGTTGAAAGCTTTCCTCACATGTTGTTTTCCGTTGAAATTTTATCTCGTTATTTTTCAAATAACTAATGGGTTGAGAAATTTTTTAGAAACCTTGGGTAAATATTATCATAATGTCTTGAAAGTCCCATGAATGAGCTAACCTCCGTCATATTTCTTAGGGCTAGAAAACTTATGATTGCTTCTATCTTCTTTATACTTTGTTTTGAGAGGATATGCCTGAAGTAGTGGAACTAATTTTTTCAAAATAAACATTTACTAAGTTTGGCATAGAGTTAATTATCTCTTCGAACTTGTGGCACTATCCTTAATTTTTTCTCATGCTCTTACTTTAATTTGGAATAAATCAATCTCACATCTAAAAATACAATGGAAAACCAAAAACCGTCTAAAAATTCCATTCAATAGTCACATATAAAAACCAAGTGCATTTTTTAATCCAAATGGTAGAACAAAACATTGTACTCTTCATCGCTTTTCCTAAGGGTTGTTTTACTTATCTCTTATTCTTTAACTCTTACCAGATGGCATCTTTATCTTAGACCAACCTTGGAAAATACTTTTTCTCCTTTTAGCTAATCAAATAAATTATGTATCCTTCGTAATGGATACTAGTAGTTAATTTTTACATTTTTTAGTTACATAAAATCTATGCACAACCCAAATGTGAAATCTTTATTCTTAAAAAAGAGCCTTGGGGCTCCCTAATGTGACATAATTGGGAATCTATACCCTTTCTTTAAAATTTCCTCTAAATCTACTTGTAATTCCTGCAACTCTAGTGTGCTAATTCTATATGGAGTTTTTGATACTGGGGTAGTTGTAGCCAATAAACTAGTGGAAAAATATATTGCCTTCTTTGGTTGAAATTTTTGGTTTCCACTATACACATTCTCATATTTATTCAGAAATGGGTGGTATTCAAAACATGGTATGATCTCCTTGGATGCCTCCTTCATATAATATGCATAAAATTAAAACCCTTATTTAAAGCTCCTTTGAACTTCATATGTATTACTTATATGATGGAAATGGCTATTGGAATCTCCCGGACCTTATTTTGTTACCCTTCCTCATAAAGACAAGTAAATGACTTGTTGTAACAATATAGGATAGCACGACACTTTTCCAAAAATTCATGCCAATGAGAATTCCATAAGAACCCAAATGAATGACATTTAAATTAGTAGTGTTTTTACCCAATTCAAATTCATTGGACAACTCCAAACAATTTGATTGAAGTATCTTCTAGTTCCATTAGATAGCTAGATGAACTATGATCTTTTAGGCATGTCTTTTTTTTTTGACTTGAATGACAGGAAATTTGAACCTTGAATCTCATGTTTTAAAAAATACTTCAGAAGATTGTGATTGCCAATTTATTTACCCCTGTGAAATTATGCATGATCTCTTTTAAATGAATTCTAGCCACTATTTTAGAACTAACTTAACTATGACTTACCATTGGGTCAATTACAATTGCAATAAGTTGGTTTCAAGTATTACCTTCTACTTCAATCATGTGTAATTAATTCTTAATTTTTCAATATTCTATCGTTTCATATATCCATGGGTTGTTTCTTCCCAAGTCCTCAACTGTATTATCTACTCAAAGGTTATGGATACTCGTCAATTTTTCCTCCTATGAGGGAAATATATGAACAATATTTATACCTTACAACCCCAAAATTTAAGTGGTTCTATTGGTGTCTTTCTTAATTATTTTTCCATATTGGACACATCTAGATCCATTAGGCTTGGTTTATGTATATTAGGGATACTTGTAAAATACAAAGTGGTTTTGGGCCCATTTATCCTCTACATTGTGCTTTCCCTCATCTTCTCTTCCAATAACACTTCCAAGTTCTTTTCACATCAAATATGATTTTATCATTGAAACATTAGGCTAAACCACTTAGAAATATTTTTATTTGGACCTCCTTATCCTCAATAAATCCAACATGCTCAATAGATTGAGGAATTTCTTTCATATTTCTCCATGATCATTTTCCAAAGGTTAAGTTCTAAGAACTCTTGCCTCATTTTGTTATATTAGTACTTAGAAAAATAATATTCTTGAATGCATTATTTAAAATTCTTTTAAGTGATCTTCTTCTTATTCAAATGCTTGACTTGTGTTAGCTAGTCCCACCACATGGAAGCCTTTTTCTTCAAGTGGTAAATGGAAATCATGGCTTCTATGTTGGAGTAGTTATGTAGTTGAAATTACTTACTAACCCAAAGAAGCCATGCTTCAAATTATTCTCCTTTCTCATATTCTCCATCATATATGGGTGGATTTATCATTTTGAGTTCCCCTTATATTTTATAAAACTCATATATCCTCCTTTGATATCTCACAAAAGCGACATCTAGAGTGTTATGTGATTCCCTATAGGAATGTCCAGTTCATACTCAGTAACCAAGAAAACGTTGTGGTGTTTGAGTTATAGTGGCACTTTTTAAATTTTATATATCTGATATTTTCTCCTTGTATCATGAGGCTTATTCTCCTCTCTATGCCTTGAGTTTCATACTCTCCTAAATTTCCCTTGCAACTAGTTTAGGCTTTAAAGTAGTTGATTGGTCTTCTCCTAGGAACTAATTATCCTTTTATGATTAGCCTTGTATATAAATAGCTCAATCGTTAGGCTCTTCATGGTATATGGCATCTCATTTGTCTCTTCTCTATCTCTATAACCATTTAATTTTGAGTTAGTGACACCCATGTTAACATTCATCCCAGACCCCCAATATCCTTTTGATGACTATATAATCCTGAACATCCTCCATACTCCTCATTTTCATGTCCTTTTTTTTAATTCTTGTTTGCATTTCTACAATGTGCCTACAATAGTACTATTTAACTCTTAAAATGATACTTAAATACAATTTTCCAATTATATGTAACTTAGGATTATTTCACCGTGATATGTTATCAATAGCCTTTTTTTTCTAAGAATATTTACTACCTCATTCAAAATTTTGGGTTGGGATATTATTTCTCCTCCTTACTAGCTTTCTATTTATTTCTCACTTGTCCAAACTTGATTTGTAGGTTGAACATTATGTCTTTTTGATGTTTGGCCTAATTTGCTCAGTTTTTTCTTATACTACTACAACGTATTTCCACTAATATACTAGGAAATTGGAAGCCTAGATTATAATCCTAATTCCATGCTTATGTTTTGCCATCCCATGGATTTCTTTTGACTTCTCTTGTGCCCCATGCTGAGTTTTGAGGAAGGACATGTGCCTCCTAGATGTAAACTAGTTCATGATTCCTCCCTCACTATTTCAAGTGTAATTTTCTCATACTAAGTCTATTTCGAAATTTAAATATCTAATTCAAATTTTCTCTCCAAGATATTTCATTCTCATTTTCAAGATCCTTTCTCAAGGAAACAACCTTAGCTTCTAATTTCTTGTGTGTCCTTCCTTTTATTTTAGTTGGATGTTCACCACTTCTTTAATTATTCTTTATTCTTATAATTGATTATTTGGGAGTATGATTATGGTTTAATTAGAGTCATAATATCTCCTTTCATAACACATTAGTATATATCTTAAAGTCTTTTCATTTATCCTAAATTTGTCTATTTATCTAAAGGAACTAGTCAATCCACATTCAAGATTTTCTTCTTCTTATTCTGACTTGATTGACTCTTTTCCCTTTTTATGGGTGTTTGTGGCCATGATAAGGAAATATTTAGCATTATCTTGATTAGATGATTTTTCAACCTCTTAGGTGTATGAGATGTCTTCTTATTTAGAATAAACACCTTTATTCTTGAAAGTATTGTAATTATTAATTTTCCTAGATTTCTTCATTTTTTTTACATCATATTAATTCTCTCTAACCATATGATCATTTAGAAACATAATGACTAATTTACCACAATTATAACACTTGAAAGGTAGCTTACCTTTGTTGATCCATATCTCTTGAGCTGCCAGAATTAACAAAGATCTTTTACATATGTGATGTTAGCAGAATTTCATTTAAACGAGTATAAAATAACCATATTTGCATATTAAAAGAGGAAGAAACATAACAACAACCATCAAATCAATGAAAACAAGCACATTCATAATGAATTTCATGCAATGTGGGTATTCCGGCCCAATGTCAAGAGAGTGGAGGTCGCTTCATTTAATGTTGTAAATGATGATGATGTACATGGAATATTCTTTGTCATTACAGGAATGAATACCCTTAATGAGAATGACATTCCTCTCCACGAGACATTCTCCCTACATGAACTCTCGCTCAAATGGATTCTCTTCCAACATCACAAGCTAATCCAATCTCACATAATATGGCAAACAAGGATCGATCAACATAATAACAATCGGGGATCTCAACAACAAGAACATGATCTCAACAAATCAAGAAGTGAAGCATGACATAACTGCATCATATACCTCCACTTTTGAAGATCGCTAAAAAATACGAAGCTTAGCTACTGAAATGGACTGCACCACCAAAATCCTGGTGATGAGTGGTGTAAAATCAACTGTAAACTTGTCCAAATATGACACCGTCAAAATCTAGGCCATCAAGAATCTTATTGAAAATGCTCGGAAATTCCATTGCTCGAATGAAGATTATAATCACACCATTGTACTTGCTACACACTTTTGAGAAGAATGATTATAAATTCGACATCATTTTGACCCTGGAAAAATTTAGACTCTAATGGAATCTAAAGATTCCTCAACATCCTCTAAATATTCTTACATGTTGGACACCTGCATTTATGCTACTCATATGGAGCTTCTAACTGCACAATTGGACTCTTGGTGAGAAAACATGCAAAAATTACTATCCATAGGTCAAATTCTATCATTGGCACATATGGCCCTCAAGAGAATCTTTCTGTACATCTTGTGGATTCTCATTCATGGTTTTGCCCTCCTAGAACTCGTTGTTCTGTTGGTTGAAACTCTACCCCTCCTTTGTGGTGGAATGAAAGAGGTGAGTTTATATAAGTTTGTGGTGGCAGATTTACCAACATAGGGTCATTGGTCCAATGGCTAAATCACATGTTCGTTGCAGAGGTGTCGGGGTTTCAAAACCCCTCCTGTCCAAACTTGGTGCTTTATTTAATTTTTAACTCGCACTATAATTTTAGGGTGGCGATTAGCATTTCCACGAGTGGTTTTGGGTTATGGTTATCAAATTCATTTGAAACGATTATCACATATTTAGACACATATTACTCTTGGTGTTGATTTAACATATAATGTTTCATGTTACGGTTTTGTGGAACTGCCCAAGAATTGGCTCGGCTCCATTGAATTGGCGGATTCAAACCTCGCCAGTTCTGGCAGTCATGCCACATGGCGCGTTGTTAACTATTTGTGTTATATGTTTGGAACTTTGACCGGTGGGGCTGGTAAGGGTTATGTAATACCCCCTACTTTTAATTTTTTTTTTGTTTTTTATGTTATACAATACTTTTGTCAATTAAACCGAAACCAAGGGTAACAATCTAAATTAATTTTTTGACAAATTCATCTATTTTTGGGAACAAGGTTCCATATCCCAAACTTGTTCAATTTGTAGGATCATTAAACCTAGCCCACATACCCACTTTGACCAAAACTTTGACTAGATCTATCTCCCTCATTTGAACTCAGATTGGAGAGTCATTTGCACTATTAGAATCAGGGTGACAAGCACTTCAATTTCGTTCTAGTTTGGGAGAATTCTGACCACTTTGATTTTCGATCTATTTCGAGCCCTCTTTGACCTCTAAGCATCTCTCGAGTCACCTGGATCATTCCTCCCCACTGAGGAGATTTTGGTCCTCCAAAAGTATGTAGATAATCTATAGTTGTTGTGTACATTATCTGTGCTACAAGTGTCATGATAGGTCACACTTCCTTCTCCTTCAAATTTTTTTGTCGGAACCATAAGCGATGACCCAACACCTACACCCTCTGCAAACTGGTCGTACAATCTTTACAAATTACATGCTTAATTACATGACCAACTATTACCCAAGCATCCCCATACTATCCACGAGTTTATAAGACACACTCTGTGGTCAAGTTTACATCATAATGGAAATCAATTCCTGGGCTATCAATAAAAGTCCAAAGCATCATCGTTGCTTTAATAAGAGATGGAAAACACGTCATCACTTTTACATTATGTTGCAACATATGATTTACAAAATGAAGCCATGATAAGGTATCATGTCTAGAAAAATGATCTCTTACTCAACAAAGTTATCCAAGAGGAATGTGGTGGATTTTCTTGTTGAACACCTTCACTAACTAATTTTTGCATGGCTCCTTTGTCCTTAAGATAATGCTTTAGATGGAGCGTCCAACATGTGGCTTGTTGATGACCACCTCTGCTACAATGACTCAAAAATATTCTTCCTCTAGACTTGCTTTACCTTCTTCCTTCCCTGATGTGGAGAAGGAATTTCATGCCTCATCCTCTTTATTGCTTCCATTCTCTTCCAACATTCAACAAACCCGTGGTTATGTAAGCCACAAAAACTACATAGTTTCCAATGCCATGTTATCTATTCATATTTAACAACATGCTTGTAATTAAAATGAACTTTGAAATATTGAGACTTGTTATACCTTTCCTCGCTATCTCTAGTGCAATTATGGTGATGAGAGATTCCCTCAGCTCTTCCTCTGTAATTTTCACTACCATGGGATGATGGTGATGTGTTCCCATCTTCCTCTTTCCTCGATGGTTTCAACAATGTCTTGGAAGCTTCTAACAACTTTGAGCATTCTCCTTCTGTCTACCCCAAACCTATGAATCGAGGTATTTTCACAACCTCCAATGGTTGAGTCATGCCTTGGCCATTAACACTATGTCATCATCCTTTATACCTCATCATGGTAAGGAGTCTCATGCGAGTTCCCATAATGGGTACCTCCACATTTCCAACAGAAATAAAATCATGTGAAGATAAAACTGAAGAATGATCAACATTTTTTACCTCAGTCGTCAATTTTAAAATAGGTGATGATGGATTTGCAAAGCCTTCATTGCGCTTGAACTCTTCCAAATACTTTTGCATGGCTCGTAGCTGAAGTTGTAGTCTCTTCTTCTCCTCTTTATCTTCTCGTAGAAGCCTCCTTAATTCATCATTCTCTCCTTGACGGCTCTGACTGATACCCTCATTTGAATGATGGAAAGACGATGAAGAAGATGAATGTACACTAGATGGGGTAGATGGAGCTTTATTCTATTCTTTTTCTTTTTCCTGATCTTCTCTTTCCATTTTATTCTAATAAGATTCATCTAGTATGTATACAATGTGTGACATCGTGAGGAGTTCCTCATACATATCTTTCTCGTCATCCATTTTCTTTCTTGTTTCATGTTCCATCGTTCACACTCGCAATTAACATCAACAAGAATACCATTCTGATACCAAATTTGATCCAAATCTCTTCAACTACAAGAATTAACCAAGATCTATTACTTTTGTGATGTTAGAATAATTGCATTTAAAAGAGTATAAAACATCCACATGTGTATACTAAAAGAACAGGAAACATAACAACAACCATCAAATCAATGAACACAAACACATTGATAACAAAGTTCACCCAATATGGGTTACATCTCTGAGCCCAGTGTGAAGAGAGTGGACGTTCCTTCATTTAATGTTGCAAATGATGACTATGTACATGGCATGTTATTTGCCATTACAAGGATGAATACCCTTAATCAGTGTGGCATGTCTATCGACGAGATGTCCTCCCTACAGGAACTCTCATTCAAATGGATTCTCGTGCAACATGACAAGCTAATACAATCTCACATAATGTGGAAAACAAGCATCCATCAACATAATAGCAATGGGGGATCTCAACAACAAGAATATCATCTCAAAAAATCAAGAAGAAAAGCATGAGATAATTGTATCATATACCTCCACTTTCGAAGATGGATAGAAAATGTGAATCTTAGCTGTTGAAATGGACTCCACCACTAAACTATTACTGATGAGTGGTATAAAATCAATTCTAAACTTGTTCAATTCTGACACTGTCAAAATATGGGCCCTTGGGAATATTTTATGTTCCACCAAAGATACCTTTATGAAGATGCTCAGGTGAATATTATGAGCACACCACTCCACTCCTTGCAAAATTCTTAGAAGAATGACTATAAAGTCAGCATCATTCTGACACTAGAAAAATTTAGCCTCCAAGGTAATCTAAATATTCCTCAAGATTCTCCAAAGATTCTTAGTTGTTGGACACCTGCATTTATGTTGCTCAGATGGAGCTTCTAACTATACATCTGGACCCCTCGCGAAAAAACATGCAAAAATTACTATCCACACGTCAATTTTTTCCACTCGACTCTCTTTCCTTGAAGGGAATATGTCTTGGCATCTTATGGATTCTAGTTCCTGGTTCCGCCCTCCCAAAACTTTTGGTTCCACTTGTTGGAACTCCACCCCTCCTTTGGGGTCAAATGAAAGAGGTGAGTTTATATAATTTTGTGGTGGCCGATTTACCAACATAGGGTCATTGGTCCAATGGCTAAGTTAGGTGTTTTATGCATAGGTGTCGGGGTTTCAAACCTATGCCCCTCCAAACTTGGCACTTTGTTTAATTTTTAAACTTGCACTATAATTTTACAATGGCGGTTAGCATTTTCGTAGGTGGTTTTGGGTTGGCGATTATCACATTCGTTCGAAACGATTATGCCATATTAACTTATATATTATTGTTTTCCTTGATTTAACATATAATGTTTTGTGTTATGATTTTCTGGAATCACATGGTAGGCGAAGGTGGGTTGAAACTCCGTCAGTTCCGGTAGTCATAGCACATGGCACATTGTTAGTTATTTGTGTTATTTGGTTGGAACTTCGACCAGTTGGGGTGGTGGGCCTTATGGCCTAACCCCTAATTTTTTTTATTTTTTATTTTATATTTTTGTCAATTTGACCGAAACCAAGGGTCATAAGACAAATTAAGTGTTTAACAAATTCGCCCATTTTCGGGAGCCAATTTCCATGTCTTGGACTCAGTCAATTTGTAGTATTATTAGACCTCACCCACATACGAACTTTGACCAAAACATTTACGGGCTCTATCTCCCTCATCCAAAAATTTTACTAGCTCTATCTCCCTCATACAAACTCAAATTGGAGTATCGTTTGCAACAATGGAATTTTGGAATTAGGGCGACCAGCACTTATTCTAGTTTGGTAGCATTCTAATGACTTTGATCTTCAAGTCATTATGAGCCCTCTTTGGCCTCTGAGCGTCTGTGGAGCCACTTGGATCATTTATTCTTTCTAGATCATCTCCTCGAGTTCCTTACAAATAGTTTTTCTTTCTCATAATATTTAGAGTTTGAATATTCATTATCACTATGTGTCTTCTTTGCTATGTTCAACACTACCTCCCTTCATCTTGACTTCATCCAGATTTCAGAAGCTCTTAGGATTCCATGACGCTAATTCATGGATATTTTTAAAAGATATTTCAATTCTTCCAAGTTTCAAACTTTCACATTAAATGTATAGGAGAGAGATATCAAAACATTTTAAACTACTACAAATGAATCACTTGATCAATGATTTTAACAATAATAACTATTTCATATACCTTAGAGAATAAGTATGATATGCTTTCATCTACTTGCATCCTCAATCTTTCAAAGTGCATTAAATGAACTTTAATTTTACCTCTCCTGACCTAGTCATCTCCATCATTGGTGCTTTCTAAGTTGTGTCACATATCCTTTGTTAATTTGCAATGCATAGATTTGACAAATTATGATTCTTATAGGTCACAAAGGATAAAATTCATTGCTTTTACATTATGTGTGCAATGTAGTTTTTCATGTTTAACAACGGAAGGTGATTATGTCTCTTTATATCCATCCACTAGATTACTAAACATCAACCCTAAGAGACGTCAGATATGCCCTCATTTCACTTTCGAAAAGGCATAGCTTGTTCCATTAGATAGAGGAGATTTTTTTTTGAAACAACCATTCTAACTAGCATTGTTTCTTGTTGGACTTTCCTTCGAGTCGTTATAATGCTACTCAAGTAACCTTCTTTAATTCCAATAATTGGAATTATGAATATATTTAGAGGGGTGTTTCAATCATTTGAATGGACAAATTTAACAATATAAAATTATTAAAACGAATTAATACATCAATCACATAAGTAACACACAGAAACACCAAATGTATGTAGAAACCCTAAAAGGGAGAAAACCATGAAACATATCTGTCTAAATATTCTTGTAGGCACCAACTTACTTTTAAATCAATTTTCCAGCACCAATATAAAGGAAACACCCATCCTTTGATTTATAGGCACCAAACTGAAAGAGGCACCTCTTCACTAATTTATAGACACCATCCTAAAGGATACATCTAGCCCCTAATTTATAGGAACCAACGTGAAAAAGAACTCTATCCCATGATTTACAAGAACCAAACTAAAGGAGACACTAATCCCTTGATATTCTAGGCATCAATGTGAAAGAGACACCAATCCCCTAAATAATTCTAATTCTTATTATGCTCCTTTCTTCATAATTCTACACACTTCTCTCTACTTCATGTTTTATAGTTCTACCATTTTACTTTTTTCATCATACTATTGTTTTGCTCCTTCTATTAAGGATTGCTCCTCTCACTTGAAAAACTCATTTTCACTTCAACACTTAACCTTATTTTGTTTACCTTCAATATAAAATATTACTTAATTGTGGATAATTCTCATCATGATTACCTCACACAACATGATTTCATATTTTAGAAAACATTACAGACTTAAATCCTTTATACATACAACATAAATCATTATGGATTTTAACTTTTTTTTGACATAATGCCTACATAGGGTAGGCGTCTTCTTCAGACACCATACTTAATTTCATAGACTTCAAACTACATATCTCATCTCTTCTTCTCCTTGTTAGATCTTCTTATTATCTCACCATGCCAACCACAATTCGCTTGATATTCTATCACACCCTTCCATATCAAGTTACGTATATACAAGTGTATAGATCTAAAGCGACTCCTCATTGAATTTAGATCCAAGTGGATGATATGACAATATGGCTTGGATCCGATTCTGAATCTAATACCTTTGGATGCCAAACATTTGGCACCCTAAACACAAATGTCAAGGGAGCAATGGATATTTGGATGGCCCATATCTTAACTTTATATAATTACTTAGCCATAGGTCATAAACCACAAAGCATGTGTTATGACTAAGTGCTAGGATCATGGTCCAAATAGTTGTTTTGAAATATCCTCTAGCTCCATGATATAAATCATCAAGATCGTATGACCATGTGGCACGACCTAAATAATTTGAATAACTATCATCTCAGTACAATGGTATCTTTTCTTATTAGATGAAAAACATTTCCAATGATTTTCCAAAGCCTTTAGTTGAAGGCACTTTCCCTATCATAGGAAGACACCATATACTCAAGATTCATATTGTGATAGTTTGGAACCATCCATACTAGATACTAGGTTTGTCCTCCATATTATAATGAGTCCTATATTAGATGACCTGATATAGTATGCTAGATACACAGAAGAAACTAAGGGTTGAGCCCTTGGATCCTTGTGAATATGGCCCACAATCACAAAATTTTGGCCTTTTTGCCAAGAACAATGACACAGGAAAACCTTACTGAGACTGATCCTAAGATGATTCATGGCACCTCTTAGTCTATCACATTAAACCACCATGGACCAATCACTATCTTCCTTTTTTTTTTAATAACATGTAAGGCAACATCATCCATATGTCACTATGTAACACTACCATGTATCACTTTCTAAAAACTTCATTTTCCCCTACCATGTGTCGCTGTGTAACACTACCATGTATCACTTTCTAAAATCTTCATTTTCTCCTACCATGTGTTACTCATTTTTCAACAATGCCATCAAAATTTCCACTATCATCCATGTGGAAATGCTATGATATCTCGTTATCACATTGTCTTTTCTTAATGTCATACCAAATACTAACCTATCCTTACCACAATGAACCTATCTATTTCCTTCTAATTATACTTTAATTGATATAATCATGGTTTAGTAATGGATTAGGAGGAAATAGGAAATATAAAAGTAATTTTTGTTGAAAAATTGCTTGACTAAGTCTTAATTTTTCTTTTGTATTTTTATATATCAGCACTGCACTATTATTTTCAACATGCAAGCTATGCAATATAATGTCGCTCATCCCATATACATATAATATAAAATCCAATATTCAATTTTTTTTGGGCTTAGTAATTAGTTGTTTGAAAGTATAGCCATATATAATCCACAAAATTCAAAGATGTGAGGGCATATATAACTTGGTTTTTTCCTCTTCAAACATTTTCCATTTTACCATTATGGACCACCTTCCTCTCAACTACCTTGAATGGTTATGATCTTCCCTCTTACCACCTCACCTTACTTACTTAATATTAATAACAATATAGTTAATGCTAGATTGATCTTTCTTTGACATCAATCTCATTGCAAAACTTCCTTTTATAACACATTTCCAAGATTTTTGGTTGGATAATATGTTCATCTCAACTAGGAATAGAGAAATTGAAATGTCTAAGGGATATGTGACACATAAATTTGATCATTTTTTCAAAATATTTGATTAATGAGAAATAATGGTTGATTGCTTCATGATAATTAAATTTTAAAACAGACTTAATTGCACATAATACAAATAACCACAACAAACATTTTAATAAAATTTTAAATCACATACTAAGGGATCTTCACAACATTTCTCTTATAATTTTGATAAAAAGAAAGTGTTTAATCCTTGTAAGTATTGTGGTAGGACCATTCACCCTCGAAATATTTTCTTTAAACAAAGACATAAAATTGTTAAAATCAAGAGTAAATCCTTCACTAAATAATGTGCTTTTCTTTGTGACTATTTTGTTCCATGGACAAAATATCATATTTCTTTGGAATGAATTATGGATTCTAGTTATTTTAACCATTTTTTTAGTACTACATATTTTTCTTCTTCAGACACTCACAAGCACATATCATAGAATTTTTTTTATTGGTGATAGTAAACAACTTCCAATAGTAGGTATTGGTAATGTTAAATCTCCTAGTAGTACATTGAGACATGTTTCTCTTGTTCAAGACATGCATTCTTCTTTCTATTTATTTTACATGTGAAAAACAATATAAATTTGAAGCATATCCAGATAAATATGTTCTTAAAGATATCAAGGATAATTTAAAGTTTTTTCTAGAGGTCATGTTTGTTATGACTTTTGTTTACATAAATTTATTGGTTTTCATTCAACTAAAAGTAAGGCATCTATTCCTATATTTCTCATGTTAAAGAACTAAATAAATTATGACATGACCCATGATGTCAGTTGAATATTGGTAAAATGAAAATGCTATTTAATATGGTACTTGGATTACATCTTATTTCTTCCATTAGAGGTGTTAATGAAGGTTTTGATCTTAGTAAACATTATATGGAAATGTTTCAAAAAGGTAAAGCTTGGGATTTTAAATAACAATTGAAATTATTTCATAGTGATATATGCATTTCACTTGAAAATCCATCCTTGTACATGCTATATTTTTTATAGCTCTTATTGATGATTATAACAAAAAATAATGGATTTATTTTTCAAACATAAAAGTAAAACATTTGGAAATTTTCAAGGCTTTAAATACATTGTTGAAAATGAATCTAGTAAAATTATTAATACATTGAGACCTAATAAACGTAGGACAATGGGGGAGAATCATTGAAAGAAAATTTAATGCATATTTATGTAAATATGGTATTCAAATTCAAAATAATATTTTGTACGCATGGTGTAACCCAGCCAAATGGCCCACGCTTTACACGTTGGAATGCGTATACGTGTCAATACAAAATCTTTTGTTTCCCCGCATGGAGATCATCCGCGGGATTTTTTATGCTATGGTTGGTAGCTGGAGTTATTGCCAGCACTTAATGTACTGTCCTCCTACCTCGAACTTACCTACACTTTTTCTTTGTGGCAAAACCCTGGTCCTTGTGGTTGTTCGGGATTATTCTTTCGCTTCCTTCGCGGTGAGAGTCTTTGGTGAGGGTTTCTTGGGCTCCCTCTGTGGGACGCTGTCTACTCTACTAAGTTTAATGTTTGTAACCTTCTGTTAATGATAATCCGCGAACTCTTCTCTGCTCGGCTTGCCTGTAAACGTAAGGAAAATGCTGCTCGAAAAGGGTTGTTACTCGGCTCTGAGTTGTGGTTCGAAACTGGTAAGTTTAGTTGGTCATTCTCCTTATGCATGCCCGTGTTCTGTAAAATGTTCCCAATGTTTTTTTTGCTCGCTGTAACTTGATGGTTTGTGAATGCGCCTTCATAATTTGGTTAGGGTTTTATGGTAGATTCTGGATGTTTGCTGTGACTTTGTTATACTTCCTAAACTCCTGTTGTTTCTTTGCCCGAATCCGGTTCAATCTTCACGTTTACTGCTGTTCTGGGTTCTCATCTTGCAGCATTGGTGTTTGTCCTGAGCACAGGACCACTTTGGCGGTCGTTCGTCATTGGAAACAGGTATTACCTCCTGTCCCTGCTTCAATTTTATTCAGCTTCTTTTATCGTGACTTACCCTCCTAGCTCCTTCGGTCTACAGTCATTCAACTTGTCCGGGACGTCGCTATGGTTAACTTCGGCTTCGTTTACTTAGGTATTTTCTTGTTTCTTCGTTCTCCGCACGCAATGGTACATTTGCTTGAAGTATTTTCCCTCTTCTATGCTTGTGACACAATTGTTTTTGTTGGTTGCAGGTCGCTGGTGGCAACCTAGGTGTGCGAGTCCTCCAATCTTTAATTACACAGTCAGTTTGGTCCTTGGTAGACCTGAATCCCAAATATCTTGTTTGTCTCTTGCACGATAGGTTCCCACGGTCGCCGCAGGGTTATTCAGTTGAATGAAGTTTGTTGTTGCTATGTCCTTTTCGGTCACTGTTATGTCAAGTTTGAAATGCGAAAGGTTGTCGATATTTATTTTGGTTAAACCCTCATCCAGGGTTTCTGGCTTATAATGCCATTCCAGTCATGCGTTTTGTCATTACGTTATTTATAAGAATGAACTTTTTCATATACGCTTGTTCTGATTTTGACAATGGTAAAATTTATCGTTGGCTTTCGATTTTCTTGCAATGGAATTTATAAAGGATACACAGCAATTTTACCTCTGTTATATGGTTGTTTTCTACCTCTGTTCTGTGGCTTTTCTTCTGGGTACAAGTGCTTGCCCGTGGTTGACTCCTGTGTACAATTTCTCTTCTCGGACTTCTGGAGATTATGCTTCTTGGTCCTTGTTTAACCGTGTGCGAAAATGCGTCCAATACTTTGTGATTAATTGTATGCTCATATTAGAATATGTGACTGTACATTATACAGACATTCGTCCAACGCTTGGTGACTAACTGTATGTTCGTATTAGAATATATATGACAGCATATTAAACAAACATTCTTGATGTGGTATTTTATCAAACTGTAATGAAAAGTTTATATTAGGTGAACAGTAGAAAAATTATACAGACGGACAATAGTTTTGAATGCTTATAGCTTGATTGTTTTTATTTCTCTTCTTATGTAATTGACTGAACCTCCTCTCTATTACATTTTGGTTTTTTTATAACCCTCTATTTCAGTTGATTTTGCAGTTAATCAAACTATCATAGAATTTGGTTACAAAAGATCCTGTTATCATTAATAACCATATTTGCTTGATATTACAAGATTTAGATGAACAGTTTGTCATTACTCTCCTAATTCAACGAAATATTTCCTAAATAATGTTCGAGCTACAATAATTCTAATTATTTAATTAAAAATGCCTGAGTTCACTAACTCTGTAAAAACAAGTTAAAAGAAAAACTATCACAGTAAAAATTAACTAGTCCAATTGATTAATAGCCTGCAAACCTGGTTGAGACTTTGCCCAGTTACGATGAGCTGGATGCTCCTACATCAGGCTGCTAGGGTAAAAAGAGATCATGACTCCAGTCCATGAGCTCCTCGACCTTCCTGTTTGCCCAATCTGCCTAGCGTCAAGCCATGAGTTGTCCTCAATCAGACGGTTCTTCCACTTGACCAGGTACGAAAATAATTTTTCCGCCGAGTACGTCTAACTACCTGAGTTTCGAGGATGCCTTCGATCTCAGGGGGTTGGACATAAGGCATCTGTATCTTCCAAGTTTCTCCGTCTTCCTGGGTATTCCGTGTGGATTGTCCAGGTCCATCTTTCTTTTCCTCCGTGAGATCGTCTCTGTACGGGAACAGATCTGCTACATTAAAGATAGGTGGAATGCCTATTCCTGGTGGCAATTGTATTTCGTAGGCATTTGCCGAAAATTTTCGTAAGACTTTACAAGGTCCTATCTTTTTGTACTTCAGCTTATTGTATGTACCCTTAGGGAAACGTTCCTTATGTAAGTGTACAAGGACTTCGTCCCCCTCCTCAAAATGAACTTCTCTCCTCTTTAGATCTGCATGTCGTTTATATTTTGAACTGTTGTCCTGTAATTTTGCTTTCACCTGTTCGTGTAAATCTCTCATTGCGTTAGCAAAATATTCTCCATCCGCACTCCGTCGTTCCTGTAAACCAAGATCCCGAAGCTCATGCACTCCGCGAGGGTGCATGCCATATAGGATCTGAAAGGGACTGATACCTGTGCTACGATTGGGCAAATCGTTGTAGGGAAACTCTGCTTGCGCTAGCACTCGATCCCACATCCGTGAATTTTCCCCGACTAAGCTGCGTAACAGATATCCCAAACTCCTGTTCACAACCTCTGTCTGCCCATCGGTTTGCGGGTGATATGCAGAACTGTAGCTTAAGTGGGTGTTCATTTTTTTCCATAAGGTACGCCAAAAACGTCCCGTGAACTTCACGTCCCTGCCCGAAAGGATGGTTTTTGGTAACCCGTGTAACCTGACAATCTCATTAAAAAACAATTGGGCCACGTGAGTGGTGTCACTAGTTTTCCGGCAAGGTATAAAATGTGCCATTTTTGAGAAACGGTCCACCACTACCATCACTGAATCATACCCTTTCTGTGTTTTTGGCAGTCCTAAAAAAAAATCTAGACTAACAGAATCCCATGGCCTGCTCGGAGCAGGTAATGGCATATATAGTCCTGTGTTCTAGCTGTGTCCCTTCGCTAATTGGCACACCTTACACTTAGTCACAAAACGTTGCACGTCTCGTCGCATTCTTGGCCAAAAATAGAAATGACTAAGTTGCTCCAGGGTCTTATCTATACCAAAGTGTCCAGCCAAACCCTCGCTATGTTTTTCACGAATAATATTCTCTCTCATTGAACAGTTGGGGATACACAGTTGTCCTCCTTTAAACAACAACTTTTCCTGTATATTGTAATCCAACCAAGGACTATTACCCCTTATCAAAGGGTTTTGGCACGCCTCATAGGCTTCTCTGAAATCTGTATCTATTTCGTAAAGGTCCCGTAAATGTTCAAAACCCAAAACCTGTACAGCACTCTCCTGCAAAAGCAGAGCCTTTCTACTTAATGTGTCGGCCACCTTGTTTGCTTGCCCGCTAATGTGTTTCAGCACGAAGTTAAAAATTTGTAAGTACTCCACCCATTTTGGCATGTTTATGGTTGATTTTGTGCTGCTGCATTACATATTGTAATGCAGAATTATCTGAAAACAGCACGAATTCGTTCCCTAATAAATAATGCCTCCAGTGTCTTAAAGCCTGCACAACTGCATAAAATTCTTTGTCATATGAGGAGTACTTCTGCCTACTCTCATTCAATTTTTCACTGAAAAATGCCACAGGCCTGTCCTCTTGACTCAGTACAGCCCCGATCGATGTCCCGCTAGCGTCACAACGTACTTGAATTAATTTCTGAAAATCTGGTAGCCTGAGGATCGGTCTTTTAGTAATCTCTTTTTTCAACAATTGAAAACTTTTTTCTGCTGCTTCCGTCCACCGAAAAGGTTGGTTGGCCTTTTTGATGGTCTCTAACATAGGTGCACAAATCCCGCTAAAGTTCTTAATAAACTTTCTATAGAAACTTGCCAATCCATGGAAACTACGTACCTCAAATAAATTTTTCGGTGACGGCCAATTTACTATTGCTGTTACCTTCTCTGGATCCATCTTTAGTTCGTTTTATGCTATCACAAATCCCAAATAAATTAATTCCCTCTACAGAAAAGTATATTTCTTCAATTTTATTAGTAGTTTGTTTTGTTGTAGCTTCTCCAACACTTTGCGCACATGTCGGAAGTGTTCTTCTTTTGTCTTGCTGAAAATAAGGATGTCATCTAAATAAACTATCACAAATTTTCCAATATATTCTTTCAACATTTCATTCATGAGTCTCATGAATGTGCTGGGCGCATTGCTCAACCTGAATGACGTGACCAGCCCCTCATATAATCCCTCATTTGTTTTAAAAGCCGTTTTCCACTCGTCCCCTTCCCGTATCCGAATCTGATGATATCCGCTTTTCAAGTCTATTTTGGAGAAGTAAGCTGCCCCACTTAAACAGTCCATCATATCATCCATACGCGGTAACAGAAATCTGTACCGGATGGTGATTTTATTGATGGCCCTTGAGTCGGTGCACATCCGCCATTCTGCTCCCTTCTTGGGGGCGAGGAGTGTTGGCACAACACATGGGCTCAAGCTTTCCCTTATTAAACTTTTGTCCAATAGTTCTTGCACATGTTTCCTAATTTCCTCATTATCCTTGGGGCTCATTCGATAGGCTACTTTATTTGGTAAGCTGGCTCCGGGTATAAAGTCAATATGGTGACTAATACTCCACTTGGGGGGCAACTTGTCTGGCAAGTCGTCCACCACTATATCCATAAATTCTTCCAACATTTGTTGTTTCTCGATGGGCAAATCTATTATTTCTGTGTGTAAGAGAACTGTCCTTGTTTTCTTGACTAGTGCATAACCTATTTCGCTACCCTCAACCTACTTTAAAAACTACTTTCCACTCACTAACAATGCTTTGGTTTCACTTGTTTCAACTGCTCCCTTCTCTTCTTTGATAGGCACAAGGGTATGCCTGACCCCATCTTTCTCGAATTTATAACAATTCATCACTCCGTCATGTGTTACCTTCCTATCATATTGCCAAGGCCTGCCCAACAATATGTGACATACGTCCATCGGCATGATGTCACAGATAATTTTATCCTTATATCTGCCTATTTGAAACTCAACCTCGCTTTGCTCATCCACCAACAATTGGTGCCCCTTTTGTAACCATGAAACTCTATATGGACTGGGATGCTTTAAATGCTTCAGCCCCAGCTTTTCCACCATTTTTGTGGATACCAAATTGTCCGTACTCCCACTGTCAATTATCATCTTACAACACTTACCCTGTGATTTGCAAATTGTCCTGAACAGAGCTTTCCGTTGCGTCTGTTCGGTACTCTCATCGACTGGTTTCATCAGTACCTTATGCAGCACTAAAGCTTCTCCCGTCTCTGGGGCATTCTCTGCCTCTTGAGTGAGTGCTGTTGTTCCCTCTAGTTGCACCACATACGCACCCGGTTGTCCAGCTGAATCTGCTTCTGGACACTCAAACGAATGATGTCCCCACTTGTGGCATCTATAACACTGATAACCATTCCCTCTTCCTCGGCCATTTCCTCTGCCTCGTTAGAACGATCTGCCACCTCTCACACTGTCTCCTTTTTCTGTTGTTCCCGAAGTCTTCGAATTACTAGCTTCCTCACTGTTGCTAGTAGTCTGGCCCCTGCCATAGGACTGTCCTTTCCCTCTGGCAGACCCTCGTCCTCTCCGGGCATTCTGTCTTTAGGTAATTTTCTCCTCTGCTTTTACTGCGCTCTGGTATGCCTCCTCAGTATTATTTGGAGACAAAATACTTATTTCATCCAAAATTTCCATTCTCAGTCCATTAACATACCGGGTTGTCCTTTCTGCAGTATCTTCTGTATATCCGGCTCGCAAATTCACTCGGTAGAACTCCTCCGTGTACTCCTTCACAGTCAATCCTCTTTGCCTTAAGTTTTGTGCCTGTCTATGTAATGCAATTTGATAGTCCCTTGGCAGAAATCGGCCCTTCAACTTGGCCACCATTCTTGTCCAAGTTTTAATCGGCGTTTTGTTCAACCTCTTCCTCTCATTATGGACACTATCCCACCACAGAGCTGCATGTCCTTTCAGCTTTGTCGCTGCAAATTTGACTCTACGGTCTTCACTAACTTCCTCGCATTCAAAATACTTGTCCATCTCACTAATCCAATCCAACACAACATCAATAGACAAACTACCATCGTACGTCGGGAGTTCTGGTTTAGGTCTACTGTTTGACAATAGAACAGACTTTAGAAATTTCACCTCTGTTGATTCACCTTCAGGTCCATCTGCTGCCACTTCTACTTCCTATTCACTTACATCGCCCATTTCTGGATCTCTTCGCCTACCTTCCTCTACTACTTCCAAACGAGTAGTAAGAACTCTGATTTCTTCTCGTAATGCTTCACCTACCATTCTACAAGCACCTCGGCCCCGTCCTCGTCTTCCTACGTCCATTTTTTTTTCAATCTGCTCAACTCAATGCTCTGATACCACTCTGGTGTAACCCATCCCAATGGCCCACGCTTTACAAGTTGGAATGCGTATATGTGTCAATACAAAATCTTTCGTTTCCCTGCGTGGAGATCGTCCGCGGGATTTTTTATGCTATGTTTGGTAGCTGGATTTATTTTCGGCACTTAATGCATTGTCCTCCTGCCTCGAACTTACCTCCACTTGTTCTTCATGCCAAAACCCTGGTCCTTGTGGTTGTTCAGGATTATTCTTTCGCTTCCTTCGCGCTGAGAGTCTTTGGTGAGGGTTACCTGGGATCCCTCTGTGGGACGCCATCTGCTCTACTAAGTTTAATGTTTGTAACATTCTGTTAATGATAATCCACAAACTCTTCTCTACTCTGCTTGCCTGTAAACGTAAGGAAAATGCTGCTCGAAAATGGTTGTTACTTGGCTCTGAATTGTGGTTCGAAACTGGTAAGTTTAGTTGGTCATTCTCCTTATGCATGCGCGTGTTCTGTAAAATGTTCCCAATGTTTTTTTTGCTCACTGTAACTTGTTGATGGTTTGCGAATGCGCCTTCGTAATTTGTTCAAGGTTTTATGGTAGATTCTGGATGTTTGCTGTGACTTTGTTATACTTCCTAAACTCCTATTGTTTCTTTGCCCAAATCCGGTTCAATCTTCACGTTTACTGTTGTTCTGGGTTCTCATCCTGTGGCATTGGTGTTTGTCCTGAGCACAGGACCACTTTGGCGGTCGTTCATCGTTGGAAACAGGTATTACCTTCTGTCCCTGCTTCAATTTTATTTAGCTTCTTTTATCGTGATTTACCCTCCTGGCTCCTTCGGTCTACAGTCGTTCAACTCTTCCAGGACGTCGCTATGGTTAACTTCGGCTTCGTTTACTCAGGTATTTTCTTGTTTTTTCGTTCTCCACACGCAATGGTACATTTACTTGAAGGATTTTCCCTCTTCTATGCTTGTGACACAGTTGTTTTTGTTGGTTGCAGGTCGCTGGTGGCAACCTGGGTGTGCGAGTCCTCCAATATTTAATTACACAGTCGGTTTGGTCCTTGGGAGGCATGAATCCCAAATATCTTGTTTGTCTCTTGCACGATAGGTGCCCACGGTCGTTGTAGGGTTATTCAGGGTTCTTTGGTCGTTGAATGAAGTTTGTTGCTGCTATGTCCTTTTCGGTCACTGTTATGTCAAGTTTGAAATGCGAAAGGTTGTCGATATTTATTTTGGTTAAACCCTCATCCAGGGTTTCTGGTTTATAATGCCATTCTAGTCATGCGTTTTGTCATTACGTTATTTATAAGAATGAACTTTTTCATATATGCTTGTTCTAATTTTGACAATGGTAAAATTTATCGATGGCTTTCGATTTTCTTGCAATGGAATTTATAAAGGATACACAGCAATGCTACCTCTGTTATATGGTCGTTTTCTGCCTTTGTTCTGTGGTTGTTCTTCTGGGTACAAGTGCTTGCCCGTGGTTGGCTCCTGTGTACAATTCCTCTTCTCGGACTTCTAGAGATTATGCTTCTTGGTCCTTGTTTAACCGTGTGCGAAAATGTGTCCAATACTTGGTGATTAATTGTATGCTCATATTAGAATATGTGACTGTACATTATATAGACATTCGTCCAACGCTTGGTGACTAACTGTATGTTCGTATTAGAATATATATGACAGCATATTAAACAGACATTCTTGATGTGGTATTTTATCAAACTGTAATGAAACATTTATATTAGGTGAACAGTAGAAAAATTATACAGATGGACAATAGTTTTGAATGCTTATAGCTTGATTGTTTTTATTTCTCTTCTTCTGTAATTGACTGAACCTCCTCTCTGTTACATTTTGGTTTTTTTATATCCCTCTATTTCAGTTGATTTTGCAGTTAATCAAACTGTCATATAATTTGGTTACAAAAGATCCTGTTATCGTTAATAACCATATTTGCTTGATATTACAAGATTTGGATGAACAGTTTGTCATTACTCTCCTAATTCAACGAACTATTTCCTAACTAATGTTCGAGATACAATAATTCTAATTATTTAATTAAAAATGCCTGAATTCACTAACTCTGTAAAAACAAGTTAAAAGAAAAACTATCACAGTAAAAATTAATTAGTCCGGTTGATTAATAGCCTGCAAACCTCGTTGAGACTTTGCCCAGTTACGGTGAGCTGGATGCTCCTGCATCAGGCCCAATGGCCCACGCTTTACACGTTGGAATGCATATACGTGTCAATACAAAATCTTTCATTTCCCTACGTGGAGATCGTCCGTGGGATTTTTTATGCTATGGTTGGTAGCTCGAGTTATTGCCGGCACTTAATGCACTGTCCTCCTGCCTCAAACTTACCTCCACTTGTTCTTCGTGCTAAAACAATAGTCCTTGTGGTTGTTCGGGATTATGCTTTCGCTTCCTTCACGCTGAGAGTCTTTGGTGAGGGTTTCTTGGGCTCCCTCTGTGGGACGTCGTCTGCTCTACTAAGTTTAATGTTTGTAACCTTATGTTAACGATAATCCGCGAACTCTTCTCTACTCGACTTGCCTGTAAACGTAAGGAAAATGCTGCTCGAAAACGGTTGTTACTCGGCTATGAATTGTGGTTCGAAACTGGTAAGTTTAGTTGGTCATTCTCCTTATGCATGCACGTGTTCTGTAAAATGTTCCCATTGTTTTTTTGCTCGCTGTAACTTGTTGATGGTTTGTGAATGGACATTCGTAATTTGGTCAGGGTTTTATGGTAGATTCTGGATGTTTGTTGTGACTTTGTTATACTTCCTGAACTCCTGTTGTTTCTTTGCCAGAATCCAGTTCAATCTTCACGTTTACTATTGTTATGGGTTCTCATCCTGCGGCATTGGTGTTTGTCCTGAGCACAGGACCACTTTGGCGATCGTTCGTTGTTGGAAACAGGTATTACCTCCTGTCCCTGCTTCAATGTTATTCAGCTTCTTTTATCGTGACTTACCCTCCTGGCTCCTTCAGTCTACAGTCGTTCAACTCATCCAGGACGTCGATATGGTTAACTTCGGCTTCGTTTACTCAGGTATTTTCTTGTTTTTTCGTTCTCCGCACGCAATGGTACATTTGCTTGAAGGATTTTCCCTCTTCTATGCTTGTGACACAGTTGTTTTTGTTGGTTGCAGGTCGCTGGTGGCAACCTGGGTGTGCGAGTCCTCCAATCTTTAATTACACAGTCAGCTTGGTACTTGGTAGGCTTGAATCCCAAATATCTTGTTTGTCTCTTGCATGACAGGTGCCCACGGTCGTTGTAGGGTTATTCAGGGTTCTTTGGTCGTTGAATGAAGTTTGTTGTTGCTATGTCCTTTTCGGTCACTGTTATGTCAAGTTTGAAATGCGAAAGGTTGTCGATATTTATTTTGGTTAAACCCTCGTCCAGGGTTTCTGGTTTATAATGCCATTCTAGTCATGCGTTTTGTCATTACGTTATTTATAAGAATGAACTTTTTCATATATGCTTGTTCTGATTTTGACAATGGTAAAATTTATCGATGGCTTTCGATTTTCTTGCAATGGAATTTATAAAGGATACACAACAATGCTACCTCTGTTATATGGTCGTTTTCTGCCTTTGTTCTGTGGTTGTTCTTCTGGGTACAAGTGCTTGCCCGTGGTTGACTCCTGTGTACAATTCCTCTTCTCGGACTTCTAGAGATTATGCTTCTTGGTCCTTGTTTAACCGTGTGCGAAAATGTGTCCAATACTTGGTGATTAATTGTATGCTCATATTAGAATATGTGACTGTACATTATATAGACATTCGTCCAACGCTTGGTGACTAACTATATGTTCGTATTAGAATATATATGACAGCATATTAAACAGACATTCTTGATGTGGTATTTTATCAAACTGTAATGAAACATTTATATTAGGTGAACAGTAGAAAAATTATACAGATGGACAATAGTTTTGAATGCTTATAGCTTGATTGTTTTTATTTCTCTTCTTCTGTAATTGACTGAACCTCCTCTCTGTTACATTTTGGTTTTTTTATATCCCTCTATTTCAGTTGATTTTGCAGTTAATCAAACTGTCATATAATTTGGTTACAAAAGATCCTGTTATCGTTAATAACCATATTTGCTTGATATTACAAGATTTGGATGAACAGTTTGTCATTACTCTCCTAATTCAACGAACTATTTCCTAACTAATGTTCGAGATACAATAATTCTAATTATTTAATTAAAAATGCCTGAATTCACTAACTCTGTAAAAACAAGTTAAAAGAAAAACTATCACAGTAAAAATTAACTAGTCCGGTTAATTAATAGCCTGCAAACCTCGTTGAGACTTTGCCCAGTTACGGTGAGCTGGATGCTCCTGCATCAGGCCCAATGGCCCACGCTTTACACGTTGGAATGCATATATGTGTCAATACAAAATCTTTCATTTCCCTGCGTGGAGATCGTCCGTGGGATTTTTTATGCTATGGTTGGTAGCTCGAGTTATTGCCGGCACTTAATGCACTGTCCTCCTGCCTCAAACTTACCTCCACTTGTTCTTCGTGCTAAAACGATAGTCCTTGTGGTTGTTCGGGATTATGCTTTCGCTTCCTTCACGCTGAGAGTCTTTGGTGAGGGTTTCTTGGGCTCCCTCTGTGGGACGTCGTCTGCTCTACTAAGTTTAATGTTTGTAACCTTATGTTAACGATAATCCGCGAACTCTTCTCTACTCGACTTGCCTGTAAACGTAAGGAAAATGCTGCTCGAAAACGGTTGTTACTCGGCTATGAATTGTGGTTCGAAACTGGTAAGTTTAGTTGGTCATTCTCCTTATGCATGCACGTGTTCTGTAAAATGTTCCCATTGTTTTTTTGCTCGCTGTAACTTGTTGATGGTTTGTGAATGGACATTCGTAATTTGGTCAGGGTTTTATGGTAGATTCTGGATGTTTGTTGTGACTTTGTTATACTTCCTGAACTCCTGTTGTTTCTTTGCCAGAATCCAGTTCAATCTTCACGTTTACTATTGTTATGGGTTCTCATCCTGCAGCATTGGTGTTTGTCCTGAGCACAGGACCACTTTGGCGATCGTTCGTTGTTGGAAACAGGTATTACCTCCTGTCCCTGCTTCAATGTTATTCAGCTTCTTTTATCGTGACTTACCCTCCTGGCTCCTTCAGTCTACAGTCGTTCAACTCATCCAGGACGTCGATATGGTTAACTTCGGCTTCGTTTACTCAGGTATTTTCTTGTTTTTTCGTTCTCCGCACGCAATGGTACATTTGCTTGAAGGATTTTCCCTCTTCTATGCTTGTGACACAGTTGTTTTTGTTGGTTGTAGGTCGCTGGTGGCAACCTGGGTGTGCGAGTCCTCCAATCTTTAATTACACAGTCAGTTTGGTACTTGGTAGGCTTGAATCCCAAATATCTTGTTTGTCTCTTGCATGACAAGTGCCCACGGTCGTTGTAGGGTTATTCAGGGTTCTTTGGTCGTTGAATGAAGTTTGTTGTTGCTATGTCCTTTTCGGTCACTGTTATGTCAAGTTTGAAATGCAAAATTTTGTCGATACTTATTTTGGTTAAACCCTTGTCCAGGGTTTCTGGCTTATAACGCCATTCCAGTCGTGCGTTTTGTCATTACGTTATTTATAAGAATACACTTTTTCATATACGCTTGTTCTAATTTTGACAATGGTAAACTTTATCGATGGCTTTCGATTTTCTTGCAATGGAATTTATAAAGGATACACAGCAATGTTACCTCTGTTATATGGTCGTTTTCTGCCTCTGTTCTGTGGTTGTTCTTCTGGGTACAAGTGGTTGCCCATGGTTGACTCCTGTGCACAATTCCTCTTCTCGGACTTCTGGAGATTATGCTTCTCCCGCCTCTGGGGCATTCTCTGCCTCTTGAGTGAGTGCTGTTGTTTCCTCTAGTTGCGCCACATACGCACCCCGCTGTCCAGCTGAATCTGATTCTGGACACTCAAACGAACGATGCCCCCACTTGTGGCGTCTATAGCATTGATAACCAGTCCCTCTTCCTTGGCCATTTCCTCTGCCTCGTTGGAACGATCTGCCACCTCTCACACTGTCTCCTTTTTCTGTTGTTCCCAAAGTCTTCGAACTGCTGGCTTCCTCATTGTTGCTAGCAGTCCGGCCCCTACCATAAGACTGGCCTTTCCTTCTGGCAGACCCTCGTCCTCTCCGGGAATTCTGTCTTCGGGTAATTTTCTCGTCCACTTTTACTGCGCTCTGGTATGCCTCCTCAGTATTATTTGGAGACAAAATCCTTATTTCATCCAAAATTTCCATTCTCAGTCCATTAACATACCGGGCTGTCCTTTCTGCAGTATCTTCTGTATGTCTGGCTCGCAAATTCACTCGGTAGAACTCCTCTGTGTACTCCTTCACAGTCAATCCTCTCTGCCTTAAGTTTTGTACCTGTCTATGTAATGCAATTTGATAGTCCCTTGGCAGAAATCTGCCCTTCAACTTGGACGCTGTCTAGCTAAATCTGCTTCTGGACACTTAAACGAATGATGCCCCCACTTGTGGCATCTATAGCATTGATAACCAGTCCCTCTTCCTCGGCCATTTCCTCTGCCTCGTTGGAACGATTTGCCACCTCTCACACTGTCTCCTTTTTCTATTGTTCCCGAAATCTTCGAACTGCTGGCTTCCTCACTGTTGCTAGCAGTCCGGCCCCTTCGATAAGACTGGCCTTTCCCTCTGGCGGACCCTCATCCTCTTCGGGCATTCTGTCTTCGGGTAATTTTCTCCTCTTTTACTGTGCTCTGGTATGCCTCCTCAGTATTATTTGGAGACAAAATACTTATTTCATCCAAAATTTCCATTCTCAGTCCATTAACATACCGGGTTGTCCTTTCTGCAGTATCTTCTGTATATCCGGCTCGCAAATTCACTCGGTAGAACTCCTCCGTGTACTCCTTCACAGTCAATCCTCTTTGCCTTAAGTTTTGTACCTGTCTATGTAACGCAATTTGATAGTCCCTTGGCAGAAATCTGCCCTTCAACTTGGCCACCATTCTTGTCCAAGTTTTAATCGGCGTTTTGTTCAACCTCTTCCTCTCATTCTGGACACTATCCCACCATAGAGCTGCGTGTCATTTCAGCTTTGTCGCTGCAAATTTGACTCTACGGTCTTCACTAACTTCCTCGCATTCAAAATACTTGTCCATCTCACTAATCCAATCCAACACAACATCAGTAGACAAACTACCACCGTACGTCGAGAGTTCTGGTTTAGGTCTACTGTTTGATAATAGAACAGACTTCAGCAATTTCACCTCTGCTGATTCACCTTCAGGTCCATCTGCTGCCACTTCTACTTCCTCTTCACTTACATCACCCATTTCTGGATCTCTTCGCCTACCTACCTCAACTGCTTCCAAATGAGCAGTAAGAACTCTGAGTTCTTCTCGTAATGCTTCATCTACCATTCTACGAGCACCTCGGCCTCGTCCTCATCTTCCTACGTCCATTTTTCTTTCAATCTACTCAACTCAAAATAGGTTATGCTGTAGTCAAGAAAACAAGGACAGTTCTCTTACACACAAAAATACCAGATTTGCCCATGGAGATACAACAAATGTTGGAAGAATTTACAGATATAGTGGTGGACGACTTGCGAGACAAGTTTCCCCCCAAGCGGAGTATTAGTCACCATATTGACTTTATACCCGGAGCCAGCTTACCAAATAAAGCAGCCTATCTAATGAGCCCCAAGGATAATGAGGAAATTAGGAAACAGGTGCACGAACTATTGGACAAAGGTTTAATAAGGGAAATCTTGAGCCCATGTGCTGTGCCAACACTCCTCGCCCCCAAGAAGGGAGGAGAATGGAAGATGTGCACCGACATAAAGGCCATCAATAAAATCACCATCCGGTACAGATTTCCATTACCGCGTATGGATGATATGATGGACTGTTTAAGTGGGGCAGCTTACTTCTCCAAAATAGACTTGAAAAGCGGATATCATCAGATTCGGATACGGGAAGGGGACGAGTGGAAAACGACTTTTAAAAAAAATGAGGGATTATATGAGTGGTTGGTCATGCCATTCGGGTTGAGCAATGCACCCAACACATTCATGAGACTCATGAATGAAATGTTGAAAGAATATATTGGAAAATTTGTGATAGTTTATTTAGATGACATCCTTATTTTCAGCAGGACAACAGAAGAACACTTCTGACATGTGCGCAAAGTGTTGGAGAAGCTACAACAGAACAAACTACTAATAAACTTGAAGAAATGTACTTTTCTGCAGAGGGAATTAATTTATTTGGGATTTGTGATAGCAGAAAACGAACTAAAGATGGATCCAGAGAAGGTAACAGCAATAGTAAATTGGCCATCACCGAAAAATTTATTTGAGGTACGTAGTTTCCACGGATTGGCAAGTTTCTATAGAAAGTTTATTAAGAACTTTAACGCTATTTGTGCACCTATGTTAGAGACCATCAAAAAGGCCAACCAACCTTTTCGGTGGATGGAAGCAGCAGAAAAAAGTTTCAATTGTTGAAAAAAAAGATTACTGAAAGACCGATCCTCAGGCTATCAGATTTTTAGAAATTATTTCAAGTGTGTTGTGACGCTAGCGGGACAGTGATCAGGGCTGTACTCAGTCAGGAGGACAGACCTGTGGCATTTTTCAGTGAAAAACTAAATGAGAGTAGGCAGAAGTACTCCTCATATGACAAAGAATTTTATGCAGTTGTGTAGGCTTTAAGACACTGGAGGCATTATCTATTAGGGAATGAATTCGTGTTGTTTTCAGATAATTATGTGTTACAATATGTAATGCAGCAGTACAAACTCAACCATAAACATGCCAAATGGGTGGAGTACTTACAGAGTTTTAACTTCGCGCTGAAACACATTAGCGAGCAAGCAAACAAGGTGGCCGACGCATTAAGTAGAAAGGCTCTGCTTTTGCAGGAGAGTGTTGTACAGGTTTTGGGTTTTGAACATTTACGGGACCTTTACCAAACAGATACAGATTTCATAGAAGCCTATGAGGCGTGCCAGAACCCTTTGATAAGGGGTAATAGTCCTTGGTTGGATTACATTATATAGGAAAAGTTGTTGTTTAAAAGAGGACAATTGTGTATCCCCAACTGTTCAATGAGAGAGAATATTATCCGCGAAAAACATAGTGGGGATTTGGTTGGACACTTCAGTATAGATAGGACCCTCGAGAAACTTAGTCATTTCTATTTTTGGCCAAGAATGCGACGAGACGTACAACGTTTTGTGACTAAGTGTAAGGTGTGCCAATTAGCGAAGGGACATAGCCAGAACAGAGGACTATATACGCCATTACCTGCTCCGAGCAGGCCATGGGATTCTGTTACTCTAGATTTTATTTTAGGACTGCCAAAAACACAGAAAGGATATGATTCAGTGATGGTAGTGGTGGACCGTTTCTAGAAAATGGCACATTTTATACCTTGCCGGAAAACTAGTGACGCCACTCACGTGACCCACTTGTTTTTTAATGAGATTGTCAGGTTACACGGGTTACCAAAAACCATCCTTTCGGACAGGGGCGTGAAGTTCACGGGACATTTTTGGCGTACCTTATGGAAAAAAATGAACACCCACTTAAGCTACAGTTCTGCATATCACCCGCAAACCGACGGGCAAACAGAGGTTGTGAACAGGAGTTTGGGAAATCTGTTACGCAGCTTAGTCGGGGAAAATTCACGGATGTGGGATCGAGTGCTAGTGCAAGCAGAGTTTTCCTACAACGATTCGCCCAATCGTAGCACAGGTCTCAGTCCCTTTCAGATCCTATATGGCATGCACCCTCGCGGAATGTATGAGCTTTGAGATCTTGGTTTACAGGAATGACGGAGTGCGGATGGAGAATATTTTGCTAACGCAATGAGAGATTTACATGAACAGGTGAAAGCAAAATTATAGGACAGCAGTTCAAAATATAAACAACATGTAGATCTAAAGAGGAGAGAAGTTCATTTTGAGGAGGGGGATGAAGTCCTTGTACAGTTACGTAAGGAATGTTTCCCTAAGGGTACATACAATAAACTGAAGTACAAAAAGATAGGACCTTGTAAAGTCTTACGAAAATTTTCGGCAAATGCCTACGAAATACAATTGCCACCCGGAATAGGCATTTCACCTATTTTTAATGTAGCAGATCTATTCCCATACACAGACGATCTCACGGAGGAAAAGAAAGATGGACCTGGACAATCCACACGGAATACCCAGGAAGACGAAGAAACTTGGAAGAGACAGATGCCTTATGTCCAACCCCCTGAGATCGAAGGCATCCTTGAAACTCAGGTAGTTAGACGTACTCGGCGGAAAAATTATTTTCAGTACCTGGTCAAGTGGTAGAACCGTTCAATTGAGGACAGCTCATGGCTTGACGCCAGCATATTGGGCAAACAGGAACTTCGGTCGAGGAGCTCATGGACCGGAGTCATGATCTCTTTTTACCCCGGGAGCCTGATGCAGGAGCATACAACTCACCGTAACTGGGAAAGGTCTCAACCAGGTTTGCAGGCTATTAATCAACTGGACTAGTTAATTTTTACTGTGATAGTTTTTCTTTTAACTTGTTTTTACAGAGTTAGTGAATTCAGGCATTTTTAATTAAATAATTAGAATTACTGTAGCTCGAACATTAGTTAGGAAATAGTTCGTTGAATTAGGAGAGTAATGACAAACTGTTCATCCAAATCTTGTAATATCAAGCAAATATGGTTATTAACGATAACAGGATCTTTTGTAACCAAATTCTATGATAGTTTGATTAACTGCAAAATCAACTGAAATAGAGGGATATAAAAAAACCAAAATGTAATAGAAAGGAGGTTCATTCAATTACAGAAGAAGAGAAATAAAAACAATCAAGCTATAAGCATTCAAAACTATTGTCCATCTGTATAATTTTTCTATTGTTCGCCTAATATAAACTTTTCATTACAGTTTGATAAAATACCACATCAAGAATGTCTGTTTAATATGTTGTCATATATATTCTAATACGAACATACAGTTAGTCACCAAGCATTGGACAAATGTCTGTATAATGTACAGTCACATATTCTAATATGAGCATACAATTAATCACCAAGTATTGGACGCATTTTCGCACACGGTTAAACAAGGACCAAGAAGCATAATCTCCAGAAGTCCGAGAAGAGGAATTGTACACAGGAGTCAACCACGGGCAAGCACTTGTACCCAGAAGAACAACCACAGAACAGAGGCAGAAAACGACCATATAACAGAGGTAACATTGTTGTGTATCCCTTATAAATTCCATTGCAAGAAAATTGAAAGCCATCGATAAATTTTACCATTGTCAAAATCAGAACAAGCGTATATGAAAAAGTTCATTCTTATAAATAACGTAATGACAAAACACATGACTGGAATGGCGTTATAAGCCAAAAACCCTGGACGAGGGTTTAACCAAAATAAATATCGACAACCTTTCGCATTTCAAACTTGACATAACAGTGACCAAAAAGGACATAGCTACAACAAACTTCATTCAGCGACCAAAGAACCCTGAATAACCCTACAGCGACCGTGGGCACCTATCGTGCAAGAGACAAACAAGATATTTGGGATTCAGGCCTACCAAGGACCAAACCGACTGTGTAATTAAAGATTGGAGGACTCGCACACCGAGGTTTCCACCAGCGACCTCCAACCAACAAAAACAACTGTGTCACAAGCATATAAGAGTAAAAATCCTTCAAGCAAATGTACCATTGCGTGCGGAGAACGAAAAAACAAGAAAATACCTGAGTAAACGAAGCCAAAGTTAACCATAGCGACGTCCCGGACGAGTTGAACGACTATAGACCGAAGGAGCCAGGAGGGTAAGCCACGATAAAAGAAGTTGAATAAAATTGAAGCAGGGATAGGAGGTAATACCTGTTTCCAACGACGAACGACTGCCAAAGTGGTCCTGTGCTGAGCACAAACACCAATGCCGCAGGATGAGAACCCAGAACAACAGTAAATGTGAAGATTAAACCAGATTCGGGCAAAGAAACAATAGGAGTTCAGGAAGTATAACAAAGTCACAAAAAACATCCAGAATCTACCATAAAACCCTAACCAAATTACGAAGGCGCGTTCGCAAACCATCAACAAGTTACAGTGAGCAAAAAAACATTGGGAACATTTTACAGAACACGCGCATGCATAAGGAGAATGACCAACTAAACTTACCAGTTTCGAACCACAATTCAAAGCCAAGTAACAACCATTTTTGAGCAGCATTTTCCTTATGTTTACAGGCAAGCTGAGCAGAGAAGAGTTCGCGGATTATCATTAACAAAAGCTTACAAACATTAAACTTAGCAGAGTAGATGACGTCCCACAGAGGGAGCCCAAGAAACCCTCACCAAAGACTCTCAGCGCGAAGGAAGTGAAAGAATAATCCCAAACAACCACAAAGACCAGGGTTTTGGCACGAAGAACAAGTGGAGGTAAGTTCGAGGCAGGAGGACAGCGCATTAAGTGCCGGAAATAACTCCAGCTACCAACCATGCTAGCGCAAGCGGAGTTTGCCTACAACGATTCGCCCAATCGTAGCACAGGTCTCAGTCCCTTTCAGATCCTATATGGCATGCACCCTCGCAGAGTGCATGAACTTCGAGATCTTGGTTTATAACAAAAAATAATGGATTTATTTTTTCAAACATAAAAGTAAAACATTTGGAAATTTTCAAGACTTTAAATACATTTTTGAAAATGAATCTAGTAAAATTATTAATACATTGAGACCTAATAAACGTAGGACAATGGGGGAGAATCATTGAAAGAAAATTTAATGCATATTTATGTAAACATGGTATTCAAATTCAAAATAATATTCTGTACACACCTTAACAAAAAATGTTATATAAAATGAAAAATAGAACTTTGGTTCAAATGGCTAGATATATGCTTTATTCCAAAATGGTTACATAGAAGGATTTGGGATGAAGCCATTTGTAGTGATAATTATATTTTAAATTGAATACCTACTAAAGTAGTTTTGTAGATTACTTCTTAAGAAGAATGGAATGGAAGAAACATTTATCTAAGTAGGTTTAAGATAATTGGTAGTGAATGTTGGGCCCATATTCTTGGTTATAGAAGGAAAAGGCTAGATAGCAAGTATAAAAATGTATTTTCATTGGTTATATTGAGGATTTATAAGTTCACATGTTATTTTATCAATATACCTAAGGTGTATTCATACAAAAAAGTGTTCAATTTAATAAATTTTATTCTTCCCCATATTTTTATAAATCTCATGTTACCTTAAATTTGTGCTAATCTCTTTTTACTCCCATCTCAGTTACTCCTTCCAACTTTCTTCGTAACCCAGTTTACATGTTGGTACAGATGAAGTGAATGGTGACTTTCCTTTTTAAAAGGATTTAACCTAGAGCTTAGAGATGTGGTTATGAAATAAAAAACTCACTTTGTCATATAAATATTGTATTGGAGGAAAATCCAAAAAAAATTATTTCATTATTTTAACCTAATACAAATAAGGAGGTTATGTATGCAAAAAAAAATAAATCCACTTTCATTTAAACTTGGCGTAACCCAATGATGATCATTCCCATTGTTTTGCATGAAAAGGAATTATTCCAAATATCTCTAATAGGATTAAAAAATGTGCACTTGCATTGAAAAGTATGTACGACCACATATAAAGAGTTCCCCAATGTGGATGAATTGCACGTGTATGGATTTTCAAAAACATCGATTTAATTTAATTCAAAGTCTATATTCGATTTCCCAAACTGTGTAATAGAAACTAGGGTCAAGGAATTGTAAAATTAAGGAAATATGTACTAAATATGCTCGATTGTTTGGACCAAAAAATTGACATTTCTTTAGAAAAAGTTTTGAAACCATATAGTAAACCTAATATTATTATAGAGCATATTTAGCTACAACTAGAGAGGAGAATTCATGTAGGAAAAAAAATTAGGACAACTATTGAACTAGCGGAATGTGAAGAGGTGGAAGGTATTTAGATCCAAATTGTAAGACATCTCAATAGAAAGGAAATTTCCCATGTCGAGTGCGATAAGGGAGTTAGGGTTCCCTCACATACAAGTTAGGCTAGGATTGGTTATTGTCATTATCTGGTTCAAACCATGTTTCGAGATTTAGGGATAAAAGTTTGGATATTAGACAAGTAGTGATAATTGATTTTTCTCCTCATCTTCTAAATCATCGATCATCTACATCTATTCTATCTGATCCAATACAAATAATATTTAGAATTTTGGAAATGTGTTATACTCATTAGAATCAATATTTCTATTATTTTTTAGAGTTATTGACTACGCACAATAAGAATCAATTGGCATCTACAAATAAATTAGAGAATAAATTATTACTTCATATTTCCAAGATCTAATCATTTTGGCTATATGCTATCACCTCATAAATACTTTCGTCTTAAAGATAAAAAATGATATTTTCTCTCTCATAAGTTGAGAACGGTATTTGGTAATGTGGAAAAAGAAAAAAAAAAGATAAGATAAATATTCTCCCATCATTGTATGGCTTAGTAAGCACCCTTTGAAGGGTAATGTGATAAATCATAACAATCATCTTAATTCATTCAAGCAAGAGATGGAATTTATCTTATGAATGATAAATAGCTTTAGGTCATCGAAACTAAGAAAATTGATTATGTAATAGATCAAAGGAAACATCCATTATGGAGGGAAGACCTAGGCATTTAGATAGAAATTATGGAAAAATGGAACATATGAATGCATATTATAATATAAGAGTCTTAATAATCCATTTGATAGGATGGAGAAATAAAATTAAAATCAAGTAATCTCATTGGAGTCTATAAGTAAGTCCAACCCATCAGGAAATATTGGAAGAGTAAATACTCACCTTTGATATTATTTAGCAAGAGTCTCATTCAATGGAAATATACTAGTTATTCATCCTACAAATTATTTTATATATACAAAATGTGTAATGAGTAGATATAGCCTCATTTATATATAATTAATAACTACATACTAGTTTTCCAATTTGACATGGATTATTCACAAGGAACCAGACAAGAAGAAACTTTGATTTCTAGTTCTGGATTAGAGATGACATCAAAATATTATTAACCATTGAATATAATCCACAAAGAAAAAAATATATAAACAACATATGGACAGAAAGGAGTATCTTACTGCAACAATCACATTTATTTCAATATATTTTCTCTCTAAGTACTTGAACCCACTTGGATCATATCTGGATAGATAGAAGCTAGATGGAAAAAAATTACTCATTATGCATGTCATAGTAGAAAAGTATGGTTAGATAGAATTTTTGACAAACCTATTATAATGAGACCTACATAAAAAAATATTGGTTTAGAGAAAGCATCTCCTGAATAGTGTTTATTTGTCATCAAACCAAGTCAAATACTTTATGAAATGGGAGTATCTCAAACCATTACTAGAGAAATTGCATACAAAATTCCAATATGTACTCAATTTTTTAGTACGTAACATGTACAGAATTAAAGATCTATTCTGGTAAAATAATATGAGTAGTTTCATACCAACTCTTCCGTATTATTTTCATGTTATTTGTCGAGGTAAAAAATATTTTGGACTAAAAATGATTCAGTCTCAAACTTATTTGAATATAGAAGTTAGTAGTGGAGCAAAAACAATATGTGTGTTCAAGTTCTCGCCAGCAATAAGTAATCATAAATGTGATCATATAAATGATATTAAAATTATTATAATTAAAGAATCAGTGCCAACATGCTTAGGGAAAATCAGAAGTAGTTAGATCTGTAATTATATGCACCTACAAAGAACTTGAATGTAACAATGAAATTATGATATGATCTGGTGACAATGCATCCGTTATCATTCGTAATGAAGGAAATCCAAGAAAAACCAATTTTTTTGTTAGGTTGCTAAAATTTGGGACAATATAATTCACAAAAATATTTTCATGGGCTCCCAAAGTCATAGTTCGGTTCTTGCTCAAAGCTTAGCAAAAAACATGTTTTCTACCACGGCTCTAGGTATTCTGACACGAAATTTGAGTTAGAAACCTTAAAACGGTAATGATGAATATGCTTATACAATATATATAAAATTACAAATAAATCACTATAACACTTGTAGAAACAAATAGAATCTCAAACATAAACAACATTACAATATTCCCATGCTCAATGAAAAATATTCTTATCATAATATGGAATATCACTTTGGGTGAAAGATGCATGAATGTGGATTGTGATAGCCTCCTCCTTTATTTCCTAAGGTGAAAGAGAGTTTTACTATGTAAAACCCATAATACATGGTTTATTTCAATCAACCTAGTAAATTATGGCTAGGTTGACTATTATTCAACGATACCATAAAACAAAGGAAAACATAGACCAATGAATTACAAATTAGCCTCTTCAAGGGGGGAAGCTCCTTTATATCACATAAATGAACAATTCTTGGATGATACAAATGATAAGACCCCCTTGGTATATATAGGAGCCTATGGAATCATAATATAATCAAAGCTTACATAACAATAATAATGTAAGGGAACAACAATAAGAGTAGGGGGCTATACTAAAAATCACAATAAGGGGGCTAGGCTAGTGTTATAGAGACTTAACATGCCTCCTTCAAAAGAGTCTTGTCATTAATGCTTGAGTAGTTATGGATGCTTCTATACAAAATTCTCACCGTGCCATGTGGAATCTTCAACGGGTAAGTTCTTCCACTTATTGAGAAACTCTAAAATTAATCGATTTTGTAGCTATGAGGTTCTTGTTTCCATGACTATTTCAGGATCAATTTCTATTTTTCCTTCTTCATCAAGTTCTAGAAATATTGCTTGAATTGGGAGCTTGTCATCAATGACCTTTTTTAAGCATCAAACATGGAAAAATGTGTGTACTCGAGAAGATGTAGGAAGCTCCAATTTGTATGCCACAGTACCAATCTTTTGCAACACCTTGCAAGGACCATAGTAATTGAGTGATAATTTATTATCCTTCTTAGCTTTCTCAAGGGATATTTGTTTGTATGGATGTAGTCATAAAATACCGAGTTGCCTACATTAAATTTTTTTTAACTATGATGGTGATCTACCTATTGTTTCATTTTATTTTGTGCATGAGTGAGGTTATCCTTTAAGATTTGTATAGCTTGTTGTTGATGCTCAATGTAGTACATTCCACTACATGAAACTTAGAATTTTCTCTTAAATATGATGTGATGGAGGATGGGTAATATCCATAAAGTGCTATAAATGGGGTCAATTTTGTTGTAGTATGGAAGGAAGTGTTATACTACCATTCAACGAGAGATAACCACATGACCAATTGTGTTTTTTATCAGATACAAAGCAAAGAAGATATCCTTCCAAATATTTTTTCACTATCTTATTGTTCTGGTCACATTGAGGATGATAAGATGAGCTACGAGTTAATTGAGTACCAAGATAAGAAAACTAAATTCGTCTAAAAATTTCTAGTGAAAATGGGATCTCTATCACTCACAATAATTTTTGGATTTCAATGTAGCTTCTAAATTGTTTCCATAAATGCGGTACAAATTTTATTGGCTTTAAAAGGATGAGATAATTCACATAGGTGTGCATACTTGGTAAGTCTATAAACTATCGCCATGATGACACTGTTTCCTTCAGACTTGGGTAAACCTATGATAAAATCTATTGAGACCTCCTCCGAATACTAACTTGGAATGGCTAAATGTTGTAACAAACCGAGGGTCTTAATTGTCTCAACTTTATTTTGTTTGCAAACAAAAAATGTTTCCACAAACTTTTGAATATCATATATAAGGCCATCCTAAAAAATTTCCTTCTTGACCCTATGGTAAATTTTTAAAAATCGTGAGTTCCCTCCTAATAGGGAGTTGTACAATTCCAAAAGAATAATTTTTTTGATTTGGGAATTCTTACAAAGATATAAGCAATGTTTGTACCATAATGAATCATTTTTCCTGATAAATGTTTCATATGTACTAGGATCTTGCTACAAATTTTGAATGAGTGTCCACACCTCTTCTTCACTCTTCCATTCATCTCTTGCTTTCGCTATCTAATTAGGTTGGATAATATAAATCACACAAATCAATGCTTACACATCCTCATCCTTTCTTGAGAGTGCATCGGCACCAATATTTTTCTCCCCTTCTTGTAGATGATTTCAATGTCATGACCCAACATCTTTGTGACCCATTTTTGTTGCTATTATGAAGATAATATTTGTTCCAAAAATTATTTAAGACTATCATGATCTATTTTAAACTTTAAGCATCTTCCCATTAGGTAAGGTCGCCATTACATTAGTGCATGTTGTATTTCCAACATTTCCTTCTCATAAATACATTTGTGTAAATATTTTCCTTGATTAGACAACTTTCCAGACAAATGGCTCTTCCTTATTGCACTAAAAACACACAATTTCTGTTTCTCGATGCATCGCATTCCACAATAAAGGTTTCTTTGAATTCTGGCATAGATAACGCTAATGCTTGGCACATTTCATTTTTAAGATGTTCAAAGGAGTTAGTTGCTTCTTGAGACCAAAAAAAATCATCTTTCTTCAGTAATGTTGTTATAGGTGTTGTTATTATCCCATAATTCTTGACAAACTTGTGATAATACCCTTTCAACCTGAGAATTCCTCAAAGATGCTTTAGGGTTGTGGGGATTTTCCATTACTTAATGGATTTAATTTTGTCACGGTCTACCTTAACATCCTAATGAGATACATTGTGATTCAAATATTTTACCTCATGTACTCCAAAGAAACATTTGGAGGTTTTTTTATATAATTTCTTCTTCGCCAATAGTTTGAGCACCCTCCCAACATGTTGAATTTGATCCTTCCAAGTCTTGTTGTAGACTAGTATATCATCAAAAAATACTAACAAAAGTTTTCCAAGGAAGGGTTTGAAAATTGAATTCATTAAACCTTGTAATGTGGAAAGTTTATTAGTAAGGCCAAAAGGCATGACCAAAAATTCATAATGATTTTCATGAGTTGTGAATTTTGTTTTGAGAATGTCATTGATCTTCATTATAATTTGATGATATCCTAAATGAAGATCTGGATTGGTGAAGTAAATTGCTCTATGTAATTCATCCAATAGTTCATCAATGACAAGAATGGGAAATTTATGTTTAAAATTGATTTTTTTGAGCTCTATATACTTCAGACACATGCGCCATGATCAATCCTTCTTGTGCACAAATACTACTACAGAAGAGAAAGAACTTTGAAGAGGTTTAGTTATACCATCCTCTAGCATTTCTGGAACCATATGATCAATTTAACTCTTTTGGGCATAGGAACATTTGTGAGGCCTGATGTTTGGAGGAACACTTACTAGAATAAAATGAATAGCATGATCATGATCATGAATAGGTAGGATGCCTTTGGAAGTGTCAAATACCTTGGAATGATTCTCCATGAATTTTTGGAGATATGGAGAAATATATGATTTTGATGTTTGAACCCATAGTGAGCATGATTGTGCAATTACTCCCTGTTTTTCTTTCTTCAAAAGATTTTTCATGCCGATAGAGATAATTATCTTCCCTCGTTTCTATGTGACACCCCTTAGTTTAACTTCCTTTCCGCCCTAAAAAAAATTCATGAAAAGTTCTTGAAAATTAAAAGCTATCATCGCCAAAGATTGTAACCATTAAACTATTCAATATATATTCAACCATGGTTAGATTGATATTACGGCACTTTCCAGAGAAATTTATAGTTCCTCCATTTGCAACCGTCACTTGATACTCTCGTTCTCAATATAGAAGGAAATTTAATTCCTTGGTTATCTTACAATGAATAGAATTATGTGTACTACCTGAATCAATAAGCACTATTACGTTTTCTTTTTGATATATCCTTCTATCTTGATAGTTTGACGAGTGGAAATGCCCTTCAATGCATTACAAGATATTTCCATATTCATTTCCTCTTTCTCCAGGGTTGGTTCTTGGTGTATATCCTCCTGCTTCAATGTTCTTGTTCCTTTTCTTCCTCCTCATCACAATCTACGTAAAATAATTTCTTCTCATCACACTTATGACCTTTAGCGTATTTTCTATCACAACTCTAACAAACGATTTTTATCTTTTTTCCTGCAATTGTTGTGGTCTCAACCTTTTAGGTTATGGAAGGTAGGAGCATAGACACTTCGATCTTTAGAGTTGTGAGTGGTAGACTTCCTTGTTGCCATAATTTTCCTTTCAACTGTTCTTTCCACCCTAAATTCCTTTTCCAATAAATCATGTTCCTAAAGGTGAACCTCATGTTGGATGTTAGCCTTCAAAATCCCTATCAAGAAATCAATCATATTCTCCTATGGAATATCAGGTACCCTTATATTCAATTTTTGGAAGTCCTTAATGTGCTAAACCATTGAACACTTCTCTTTTATATTTATCAATTGGCTAAACAAGGTGTTTCTCTTTGTATCCTCATAATGTGTTATCATTTCATTTGTAAAAATTAACCAAGTGACAAGGGGTTTATGAGAAAAAATGCATCAAGACCATAAAAATTTATTGGGTCCTAAATATAAATATACTTTTCGTACTTTTTGTGTGTGTTGCACAATATGGAGATCAAAATATTGCTCAGTTTGTAGTATCCATGTTACTGGATCCTTACAATCAAAATTCCTCATATCAAACTTTGGCATGTGGTGTGTCTTAAAGCAAACATTAGAGTCTCTAAAATATTAATTCATATTCATCTTCTCCTCATCATGATTTTCATGGATTACCTTGTCACCACTCAGAAGCCTTTCTTGTAGCAACTTCGTCAACCCTTCCTTGAACCTTTCCATGTTGGCATTCATCATTGCTTCAACATCAAATTTTAAACCATTCATGTTCCATTTTATTTGTGTTTAAACCATCAATGTCACCTTTTATTTATTCTTTCAAACTGACCAGGTCCCCTTTTAGTTCGTCATTGGTTTCTCTTTGTGAGAGAGAAATTTGGTTCACCTGGTCCCGTAATTTTGATATATCATGTTGCCATTCTTCCCCTTCATGCATCATAGTATATATTTCTGAGGGCTTAATGGTTGTAGACTTACTTTGTTTTGGAGGAATTTTACTCATATATATGCTTCAATATTCCCTTGGAATCACTTCAAATTTATTTTTCAAACAAAAGTTATGCAATTTTTTAAACAAAAGACACATTTTTCTTACTTTTAGGAGGTCGATATTGAAACAGTTGTACCTCTATAATTTCGGCTCTCCAAGGTATAAAATTTCTTCCTTTGATAGCCATTTTTAGTCTTCTTTCCAATGCCACAAGTCATACTGAGATTGGATTCCTCTAGATAAAGCTATGCCCAAGCTCCTACATTGATCTGGTAATGGATTGGTTCAGAAGAGAAAACTTGTACAGAATGACATGTGTCATTGTTTCAACCTTAAGCCTTCAAAGTAATACAAAAATACTAAAGTCTGTCTTCTTTCAGTAACCTTTTATGAAACTCAAATCTGATTCGTGTAGTGAAATTTATGATGATTTTTCCTAGGTCACTTGTTTGAGATTGAATTCTAGGGCATGAAAAAATCCTAATTTCTTTGGACCATATCTCCAAATATATACCAAAATAATATCTAAAATGTCTACACAAAGTTCACCAAGATTTCAGATCCACATGGGAGAAATTTCATCTTCTGAAGTTTCGTACAAAACAAATTATAATGAAAATTTCAAGATGGCCTGTTTAACCCTAACATCCAAATCTTTGATAACAAATTTTATGTAACGAGATCAAAAAAAAAAATAAAGGATAGCTAAATGACTTGAAAATTAGCCTCTTCAAGGGGGAAACCTCCTTTACATCACATAAATGAAAACTTCGTGAATGATACAAATGATAAGACCTTTTGGGTATATATAGGAGTCTAAAGACTCACAATTTAATTAGAGAATACATAACAATAATAATGTAAGGGTACAACAGTAATAATATTGGCTTCAATGGGGCACAACAATAAAAATATGGGGATTATATGGGCACAAAAATAACAATATGGGGCTACACTAGCAATAACAATAAGGGGGGTAGACTACTACTATAGGGACCTAACATGGGCACTCTTTAGGTGGTGACACAAATCCTTACAAATGCTAATATATCTTGTATAAATATTTGACTTATCCTTCATGAAATGCTAAATGGATCAATTCATTTTTCCTTAAGAATGTTCCTTGAATATCGAGCATCCCTTTTTTATAGATATTTGGAATTTCTCATCATTTCTTTTTCATGGGTAATGATTCTTTACTTCTATAAGAAACACTAACATGGTAGAAAAAGGAATAATTCAAGTAAAAATGACTAATCTTACGTAGAACATTTGGATGATCCTTTTACGAGAAGGATTTATAGAAGGCCAAAAATAATTTTTGATATTGACTTCAAAATATTGGAGAGGGAGGAAATACATGACATGCTAAACCACCACAACAAACTTGCTTGAGAATTTATTCTAATTATCAAGAAATTCTCAACGTTGTAGATGAAATGGGGATCATAATTATTTCTACTTCCCATAGAATTTGGATAGACATATAAGCTAAACAAATGTGATCCAATTAGAATTCTTGGCTATTGAATTAGCCCCCAACAATATGTTTCAAGTTCTACTAGCTAATGGATGTTAGATTCTAACTCATATTTCAACTAGGATTTGAGGTAATTTCATAGGAATAATAACAGAACATAGGGTCAAGGTCTAATTAACAACTTATGATTTAATTGAACCATGTATAATATGTAGACATAGAAACAAATATTCAAACGGTTGAGTCAACTTTTGAACCTTTGATAAAAAATTAGAATCATAGATTAAATACACTATCTTTTTTAGGAAACAAAATGCAATATCAGTGAATTAGAGAGCAACAAATAAGAAAATTTGTGCTTCTATTCGTAGAATGTGTAGAAAAAATTAAAGAATTTGTAGAAGGAAAGAAATTATGATAATGATAGGAGAAATTTGAGGTAAAAAATGAGCCTCAAAACAAAAAATATACTACCAAAATAAACTTTTAAAGAATTCACAGGATTCATTATAATGATATCATCCTTAGGGGTTAATATTTTGGGAGGAAAAGAAGATTCACTTTTCTAATTGTATTTTTGACTTGTGATTTATAGGTTTACTCAAATTTCAAGTTTAGACACACATTGTATGTGGAATAAAATTCCACATCCAACGAGTATCCACTCTACATACTTCTAAGTAGACCCAAATCGAAGAAAAATGAAAATACCCTAAAAAACATGTTCAACATGGTTTTTAATGTATTTTAATTCTTTTCAATATGGGCCTACTCATAATTATGCATAGTAGTGATTTATTGGATTTGGAATTTGATTCCACATACAATGGATTTCTATGCTTTACAGTGGATTAAATCTAAAGGAGATAAGCCAAAAATATAATTAAAAAATGTAGTTTTCTTTTATTTTTTCTTTAAAAATTCATAGCTCTTATTTTCTTATTTTAACTATTATTTTATTATTTTCCTTAGGAGGTGCATTTTAGAGATCAAAATTCCGCTAATGTTTATTCTAATCCAATATATAAGAATAAAGAGGGGTATTCCTCTTCTCTATCAATGAATGGATCTAGTGGTAAAATAGATTTCAATATGAATTTTTTGAGCCAAATTCAAAATGATTAATATGTCAAAAACTACAAGAAGAATTGGTTCATTTAGGAATAAACACTGAGTACTTGAAGGATTTATTTACATATGAGCATGTTTTGATAATAACATTGAGATTGTTACAAATGTATGGGGATATGTTATTTCTTGGTTTTCTACTAGTTCTTGTGGATTCATAGGTACAAGGAGAGGTATGATATTTCATACCTAGACTTCATCAACAAATGTTATTCAGACATTAATGGATTATGGTATGGAACAACTAAAAATTATGATAAGTTGTCCTAGTTGAGAGAAGTATACGACATTATGAACCATTTGTGGAAGTGAAATACTATTAAATTGTGTACATGATGTAACCTACCCCACATAATAGATGTAGACCTCCTAAAAAGAGATGCATGTAAGAACTAAATGAAAGTCAACAAAAGAAATTCTTTAATTATTTTATGAAATATTCTAACTAATATTCAAGAAGAAATATCATTCTCTTTTTAGACAATATGATGAAAGTGCATCAAATCAACATCATATTTTAAGTCTCTTCATTATGACCATTTTTCTCTACCTTGGCTATGAAAATCTCTAGACAACACAATAAGAGTCGCAATGTGAAGGTATTTACTTGGAGAAGTAGAAGGAATTGTACTTATAATTGACTCGTACAAAAGCTAAGAAGTTTCTATCTATATTGTTGGACCATAAATGTAACTACTCAAGGTATCATATTACCGTCTTCTATAAAAATAATTGATATTAAAAAAACATATAGCTAGACTTATCCTACTTCACCTACAACTTCAAGTGATTCTCCTGAATGTTCTAAAGATAATAATGTGGTTCCAAATTACTCCTCCTCTTATTTATACTCGGAAATCACTTGAATCTATATATTCTAAGATCAATATTGTTTATATTGCTCATTGAACTAGACCTAACTAATGTTTTTTTTTATAGAATATCTTTCCACATTTTTATTTTTATTTATTTATTTATTTATTATTATTTTATTATTTATTATTTTATTATTATTTTATATTATTTTTTTTTTTTTTTTTTTTTTTAAATCAAACATTTCATTGCAATGAAAAACGTTACATTGTATATGTTGTTAGGCATTTAAATGACTATATGATTTTCAATCAAAGAGTTCTTTAGATGTTTCTTGAAAGTTACTGCTTTTACCATCTAGATTGTCTGTTTCTGGGTCACTGATCAATTTCTAAACCAAGGCCTCCTCAAAGAGGAAAACAACCCCAATTGATCTGTTTCTTGAGCATCAAAACTCCATCATTGGTCCTTATTATTAGCTAGAACATAAACTGATGGGGCTAAATCATTCCTGGGTATCCTCAGAAAGGAAAAAAAACCTAAATAGGAATCATTCAGCTGAAATTTGTATGGAAGTTATAGATTTTTACGGAGTTAAAAAAGTTCAAGTGACTGTTGTTTTTGAATTGAAGAAAAACTGAACAAAGGAAAGTGACTGAGCCTAGGATGTAGACGTAGAGAGATTGTATTTGAGCAAAGGGTGGAAGATCCAACACACAGATCTCGTCCACCTTTGAGTCCTCTATCCTCCAACTTTCCATATATTGTTGCAAACCTGCTTTAGAAAGTTGGTCTGCAGAATCATTATGTTCCCTGTAAATGTGACATAGAGAGATGTTATTAAAATAGGATTTTAAATGCGTGGTCTCTACTAACAATGGAGATAGTATGTAATTCTGACATCTACTTGTTCCATTGAACCAACTGAAAATATTCAGTGAGTCCCCAAGGATTTGAGTCATGGATATGCCTAGATGGGTAAGCGAGCAAAGAAGAAATTTTATGGTTGTCAGCTCTGCAAAGTTGTTAGTTCCGGTCCCTAAACCCACTGAGGCTTTGAGGCATCTATGAGGGTGTAGGTGAATAACCAGCCCAGTGCCACATTTGTTATTTTGGCTGGAGGCCCCATCAAAATATGCCCACTCCTTCCTTAACGCACTCTTCTTTAACCAGGTGGGGTAATTCCTCATGGGTGGGCTCAGGGATTCTTGTGAAGATAGATGCACTTCCGACAACTATGCTCCCCACCGAGCATGTTTGATCTTAAAATATACTTTTATTCCTTGTGAGCCATAACCCCCATGAGATGATTAGGGGAAGGTTCCTAAGATTTTATTTAGGGTGTTGATGCCACCAAGATTTCCAGGCTTTTGTGATCATTCGCGCATTCCATGAGACTCTTTTGTGGATAAGTTTGACGACATCTTGCCAGAATTCTTTAGAGAAGGAGTGATCTATAAAGAGGTGATAAATTGATTCGAGGCAAATTTTGCATAGGCTTCATCTCCCTAGACCTGACTTATATGTTTTCTGGAGGATATCCCAGGTTGGCACCTTCTCCTTTAGGATGCACCAGAAGCAAAATTGGGCTTTTATGTGGCATTGCAATTTCCAGATTAAGGTTTCCCACCAGTCCTGATTTAACCAGCCTTTCTTCGTGATTAGGTACTTGTATCCTTGTTTTGGGGATTATTTTCCTGAGTCTGCATGATCCCATACTAAATGATCTGGTCTATTTCTAAGTCGAACATTTGATTGAGACAACTCTGTGATGAAGGTGATCCATTCCCCTTTCCATTGATTGTTGAGATTTATGTCCGATCCTGAAAGCCAGGCTTGACCCAAGATGGAGGAGTGGCCATGGTTCTCAATCTGACTAAGATTATGAATGCCTCTTGAATTGAGATAGTTGATGAGGCCCAGGGATAGAATGAAATCTTCATTGCATCCAACCCAAAGATCCTTCCCTATGCAGACATGCTCTCCATTTCCTACCTGCTAGGATAGGCCTTGTTCAATAAGATTAAAGCCATCTAATGTTGCTTTCCACACCACAGAGGTAGTGCCTTTGTTTTTATCTGGGCTTCTAATCCAGTCTTCCAATGGCATTGGATCAATGTATTTCTGTTTGACCACCATAGTCCAAAGGTTCTCCATTTTGATAAGCCTCCATCCCAAATTTGCTACTAGTGATGGTCCGAAGGTGATTAAATCTTTTATTCCCCATCTGCCCCAGTCCTTTGGCCTTGCCACCTTCTCCGAGGCCACCCATGGGAGTATTGAGTCTTCCTTTGAGCCTGCCATAAGAATTTGCTGCAAACTCTTATGATCTTTTCCACAATCCCTTTTGGGACCCAGGTTAGGGCAGCCCAATAAACAGGTATAGCAAGAAGGACTGATTTAATAAGGGTTAGTCTGCTAGCACTAGAAAGCAATTTGAAACTCTAGTGGGTGATCCTTGATACAATTTTTGCAATCAGCCAGTGCCAATCCTGCTTCTTGTATGAGCAGTGCTTTAGGAAGAACCCTAGCTATTTGAAACAGTCTTGTAGCTTCCGATCTTCGAAAGGAAACTCTTCTTTGGTTTGGTTTACTTCCTTCCTATTGAAGCCTTTTAGTAGTAGATGTGATCTATCTTTATTAACTTGTAGGCCTATTTCCTTTAAGAAGAGATTTAGTATCATTTTTAATTCCTATGTTTCAGATCTTCTTCCATTAGTGAATAGAAGAATGTCATCCACGAACATGAGGTGGGTTATTTTTAAGTTGACTACCACTTCCAGCCCTTTGATATCCCCTTTACTTCGGGCTTCTAGGAGCATTTGGCTGAGGCCTTCTGCTACCAGGAGGAAGAGGAGGGGAGAGAGGGGGCATCCTTGTCTCAATCCTCTCTGGCTTTGAAAAAATGTGGAGGCTACTCCATTGATGAGTACTCCAAAGCTTACGCTGGTTAAACATCCCATTACCTAGTTTATGAAGTCAACTTGAAACCCCAGGCATGTGAGAAGCATCTGAATGTACATCCAACTGACCTTGTCAAAGGCTTTAGAGAGATCTATTTTCACTACTACTCTAATTTTTTTGTAGATGATAATATGAACAGTTTCCTGGGCTACTCCAATAGCTTCATGGATCTGCCTCCTGTCAAAGTTGAACTGTTCTTTTGACATGTGCCTAGATATAATTGGTTTAACCTGGAGGGATATCACCTTTGCTATGATTTTATAAATACAGTTACAGAGGGATATCAGTCAGAAGTCCTCAAAAGAGGAAGGGTGTTCTTTTGTTAGGATGAGGGCTATGGAGGTTGAGTTGAAGGGGGGATAGATTACCCCTTTCCTTCTAGATTCTTCAACAATTCATTGAAGGTTCCTTTCTATTTGGATGAGGTCTTCATCTTCTTTCAACTTCTTTTCCTTGGCCCAGCTCACCATGGCTTTTTTAAGGTGCTTCAGATTCTCCATGAAGAGGAAAGGTTTATCATCGGATATTTGGCCCTTACAGGTCTCCAATTAGTCTTAAAGAGAGAGTTGAAAGAATCCTCTTGAAGCTAGACAGGATTGAATTTGAAGGGGGTTGTCGTTTTTTTGGGGAGCTTGGATAATTCTAGCAAGATTGGCATATGATCCGAGATTCCCCCTTCACCCACCCATTGACGAAAGGCTGGGATCTTTGCTATTGCTTCCTCATGGAGGAGGTAACGGTCCAGTCTTTTTGCAACATGGCCATCCCCAATTCTCCTATTTCTCCAGGTCGGTCTAACCTTCAATAAGTTAATGTCCAACAACTTGTTTTCTCTGAATAGATTGGTGAACAAATCTGATAGCTCATTTTCTCTGGTTGAGCGGCCCCAAGTTTCGAAGGAGCCTATTGAGAAGTTTAAATCTCCCCTGATGACTAGATTCAGACTGATTAGTAAGGGTTTGGAGAGGAGGGTCTTCCAAAAGAGGGCTCTTCCCTAGCATGGTCCATAAAAGTTACTATCAACAGAGTGGTGCAGAGTTCTTGGGAGTAGACTTCCATCCCCATTACTGTGTCCACCTCCCATGAATTTAGAGCTCTGAATTCATTAAATTCCATGGCTAGGTCCCTAGAATTACCTTTGGTGTCCAAGACCTAGATGCTCCAACCTGGCAAAATATTTTTTAGTGATTTTGAGACTTCTTCACCTACTCCCAGAGTTTCTTGAAGGAAGAGCATGTCTAGACTGTAAGTCTGGATTACTTATTTTAATGCCAACTTTTTAGGGTTGCTAACTAAACCTCTACAATTCAAGGAGAGAATTATCATTGATTGACCTCAGGAGGGGGTTTTTTTGCTCTAAGCACCCCATAAATGGACATTTTCTTGCCATCTGCAATATCTGGCTTGGGTTTTAGCTAAGCCTTTGATAGGTTTGCCTCCCTCCCTCTTACCTTTCGGTCTCGTGGCTAGGAGGATTGCATGTTGGTTCCCCCCACTACCCCCAAAACTCCCCATGGGGGAGGTTTTCTCTCTCGAGGCCTAAGTTTATAAGGATTGGATGCAGTGAGGGTTTCATCTCTCTAAAGGGCAGCATTGCTTAAGACATAAGATTCAGATCTAGATAAGGAATGGAGGTGATTATACTCTCAACTTGTATATTATCTAAGCTTAGAATACTAGAAATAATATTCTGTTGCCTGGAGGGACCAAGAACAGATTCAACTATATTAAAAGAAATTACAGGAGTAACAAATGGTAGGGTTAAGGCTAGACCCATACCCTCTTTGTCGATTGAGTGACTTTCTTCTATGTCTACTAGAGAATCCCAGTTCTTTGCATTCCCTTCAAGCTGGTAGGGTGACTAGTGGTCCTGGATGGGCTATTGTTGCTCTTCCGCATTTCTGTCTGGATCCATCCGAGGTCTGTTTGTGTCCATAGGCTCCTCCCCCTTGTTTCCCCCCAAGGGGTTATTTTTTTGGATTTCCACTATTGATTTCCTTGCCTCGGCCTTCTTTTTATTCCTTCGACGTCTGAGTGCCATCAAGCATTTTCTTTCCAAGTGTCCATAAATGTGACACCTATGGTAGCGAAATGGCAGGTGCTCATAGTTAAGTTGTTACAGATATTTGAACTCTTTGTACTGCAACTATATTTCTTCTGCCAATCTTAACTGATGGGTGAGGCTTACCAAGATGTGGGCCATCCCGAGGTCTCCGGTTTGTAAAAAGGACATGTCAATTTGCATGTATTTCCCCAGGTGATTCACAATAGACCTGAAGACTCATTCAACCCAGAGAAACAGTGGGAGCCCTCGCAAGCGGACCCAAACTAGTAGCTCATCGACTCGTTCCCTCTAGGCATCAAAAAAAGGGTTCCATCATTTGATTAGGATCAGGTTCCTCCCAAATTCCCAATTCCTTTCCAACACCTAGTCCGCTACTTCTTGTTTCTCAAATTTTACCATAAACCATCGCTTTATGAGTGTTGAGACTTGAAAGGCTAAGTCCAGGGCTTCCTTCCATTCTTGGGAAGCCCACTCCTTAATGAAGTTAGTTGAGTGACTTTTCCCTCTTAACCTTCCAACTAGTGTGAAATCTGTGAATTCCCTCACATACATGAATGTCTGGGACCCTAATGCCAAGCTAGGATATCTATAATTACTGGCTCATGGATGAACCATGAGGAGTCAAGAGTTGTAGAGATGAAAAGGATACTGGCCAGAGAGCAAATTGAACCTCTTTTGATCACAGCTGAACAATCAAATCCCATGGCCCTCATCAGTAGCCATAATTTTATTGCAAATGATACTCAGCTAGCACCTACATACCTTACTTCCCAAGAGCAAGCAATTTCACATTTTGAGGACATGTTTAGGCTGCTAGGAGATGATAGTATATAGTCTTACCTAAGGAGATGGAACACAATGCCAGACAACTTAAAGATAAGAGAATATCACTCCCCTCAAAGGTTGAGAGAGGCACTCAATAGGACACCTATGTATGAGAAATCTATGCAAATGTTGAAGGTCAATTGGATAGGCCTAAAACTCAGTCCACCACTACTCTTACAGATGATAGAAGGGAAAAATGAAGAAGGAAAGAGGCAATGGGAAGAAGTACAAAAGAAAGTAGACTTCTATGAACAAGAAGAGGATACCACAGCAGGGACATGGGATGTCAGAGAGGCTACTAGAGCCCTGAAGGATATGGATATTGACTATGTTGCTTATAGGATGAGCAACACTTTCAGTAGGGGGCTGATGATGATCCCCATCATTGGGTAATTATATGGGCCTTAATTCACCTCCTAACTTAGACAAACCAGCTACTCTCATAACTTATTTCATACTTTTGATTATATTTTGTTTATGAGAGGAGTTAGAGTTGGATATTTTGCTTTGCAATCTAATATGCATTTAATGCAGGATTAAAGGATAAAAGCAAGGAATTTTGGCAAAGACAAAGGTCAAAAATCGAATGGGAGAAGGGAGAGGGATTATTGGAGGTCTATCCTCCTCATTTACTACCCCTCCATTCGAATATTCCTCCATCAGCTCGGAGTGCAAATAACTAAATCATCAGGACTAGAAGACAACACGAGCCAGTGAAAGACAACGCACCACTTTATCTCAAGTTTGGAAGCCAAGCCTCCCTAATTTTAAGGAAGTTGTTGAAGACTTCATATGTATAAGTAGAAATTCCTAAGACCTCAGTAGGATTCAGATTTTTTGTAAAACTCTACTATATTTTTGAGCTGCAAGACTTGTGACAATTGTTTATGTAACACTTTGTTTTGGTAATAAGAATGAGTTTTGTTTTGAGCCATCACTGAGTTAAATTAGAGGGCTGAATATCTTGGGTTAGGGCCCAACCCTAGCAGCCAAGTCTCCTCTTTATTGTACATGTATGCTAGTATAGATTCATAGCTTAATTGTTCATTTGCTTAGTAGATGAATTTTCATTACAACAATATAGATTAGATTGGTTGTGCGATAGTTTGCTTCCATTTGTGCCTTCTTCCAAGTAGCAGGTTAGCAAGGACAAAAAGGATCACCATAAGGTTGTCAGCAAGTGTCAGCCTCAGTTCCTCCCTCTGGGACCATGACCTGAGAAAGGGACCCTTCAACAGCCTCGAAAAAAGAGATTTCTCGTTTTTCTTTGAGCTTTGCAGTTTGTTGTCTTTGATTCGATATTTGGTTCACGTTGTAAGGCATATTTCATTGTCATATTTTTCCATCTCCATTTCTTCAATAATATCTCACTCACGCTTTCATTCCCTTCAACAACTTTCTTCATGCATAATATAGGCAATTGATTCATGCTTTTCTAGCTTATGAAAATGTATCTTGTTGCATAGTTCTTGAAATACACACATGTTTTATGCAAAGTAGGTACTTTAGGAGGAGACCTTGACTTCATCAACAGTGGCCACCTTCCGCTTCACCCACCTTAGCCATCTCTTGTTTCACCATCACCCTCACTAGTTTTTCATCATTTTTTCATTGAAATTTTCCTAGATACATTGAGCGAATCTAGCCATCCCTTATCTTGGATATTGACTCCTGAGTGCTCCTAGACCTTATAACACCCGATTCCACTCATCACACACCTTTCCCGAGCTTTCCAACACCTCACAAATTAGATCTTAGTTGTCTCTTGTAGGTTTCCTGAAATTCCTACACAATCATTGTGTAGATTTCTAGTACATCCTGTAGGTTTTCCTAAAACGGCCTGTTTTGAGGCCGAATTGATGGGAAACCTATACGAAGTCACAAAATTCCTCCTAGGACCCCTCCACAACATCCAACCACTTCGTAAACCTTCTACACATCCTCAAACACCTTCCGTCCACCTGTCACCTCCACAAGAATAATTAGTTTGCATACTTGATTTTGCCTTAAAAAACCAAAAAGTGAAAACATATTTAGTTTAGTTTTTTTGCTTGCACATTAGTATGGTTTGATGCTTTTTACTTCTGCAACTTAGCTAGAAGCATTTTTTTAGTGCTGATTTAGAAATTATGCTTAGCATAGTTACTTAAATGATTAATTAGGGTATGGTGTGACTTAGCATTACATGTTTTTTTTATTACTGCAGTAGAGTAGATCTCTTAGAGTAGAATTTCCCTTCTTCCATCAAAGAATCAAGCCTCTTTTGACTCTATATAAGTCTATCTTGGAACCCCAGTGGTATCTCGCCGGTTGAACAGTGACAACAGGTAGGACCATCACTTTTACTTGTGCATACAATGTTGTCACCTCCAAGTTTGTATGAACCTCGGGTTGATAACCAAAGTTGGTAGCCTAGGAGTTGCAACATCCTTGCTATAATACTCGTGCTCATCACTTATCATTTTTTTGTGACATGGTCGAGGAGGTGTCCAAGAAGGTATTGATTATACTTACAGTTTTCTTATTTTTTTCCTCTATTTTGCATCACTACTATTACTTTGAAAACTTCAAAAAAAAATAACTTAAAAAAAAAACAGAATTAGTTCTTTCCTACATCGTATGATTAGGGATAGTCAAGGCAAATTCCTACCAAAACCCCACAAACCTTCAAGCATCCAACCATTATTCTTCTTTGGTGACTATGAACTTCCCTCTCTAACTACAGGGGAGTTAGAAAACCCTCTAGGTGAGCAACTTGAAATTTTTGAGGAACCCATAGTGGAAGAAGAGCCCATGTCACCTACCCAAACTATGGTTGAAAACATACAAAGTGATTTCCTTCCTATCCGAGAAACCAATGGGGAGGAAAAAATGAACAATATAAGCTCTGTTTCCCTTCCATACCGCCATGGCATAACCTATGAGGACGTTAACAAATTCATGATTAAATTTGTTGTTTTATGTAGGACCTATGACTATACCTCTGATGAAGAGAAGCTGGATTTGTTTCCATCCACCCTCAAAGATGTAGCCTTGTGTCGGTTTATGAACTTACCTCGAGGTAGAATCACTACCTAGGCACAAATTCAATAAGCCTTTAATGAGAAGTATAGGGATTACTATAGGTATAAAGAAATAAAAGAGGAAACCTTTAGGATGACACTAGGACTAGATGAATCCTCAAAGTACTATGAGGAAGGATTCCAGATCAACTATAGGAGGGCTAATTGTACCCTTGACCCTCAGTCACTCAAGCTAGTACTTCTTTGAAGGATTAGGAAAGATGTAATGGACACCCTCAACATTGTTTCTAGAGGAAGCATTTACCAAATGGCTTATGATGACATCAAGATAGTATGCGAGAATCATTCTAGGGCTATTAGGAAAAAGGGTAAGTCTACTCAAGGCCTCGTCAACTCATCTCCCTCTGCATGAACCATTAACCATGAGATAGGGAGTATGTCAGAGGATTTCAAGAGTGAAATTTTTCATACCTTTACCCTACAGATGGACACTATGCAAATTAAAAGGAAACACAAGGAAGAAGAAAGGTCACTAGCTATATTTTTCCCTAGATGCACTAAGAGGCATCTTAGAAATGGATAACCATTAACCACCATAGAAGTATGATCTGCATGTGAGGATATGTTGCACATTGAATAAACCAATGCTCCCCGTGTGTTTCTTGACATGGATGAATTGGCTCTCATCGATCCTTTTCTCTCGTGATGCTATCATTGACTAACACCTATGGGTTTTCATCTAACATAAATCGTGATTCACAACAAGTGGTATCAAAGTGTAGGTCACGAAATTGATACACACCTGGTTCGTGTTGGGGGGGATATTATTGAACAATGAATCAACCAACAATTCGCCTGTGTTTCATGACGTGGAGTAATTGCATCTTGTGGATCCTTATCTCTTGCAATGTGATTATTGGCTTAACACCTTTGGGTTTGTGTATAATGACAATCGTGATTCCCAACAGGAAAATCTTGCAACAAACAAATCTTCCTCTCTACCAGCCATGAAATTTATATACAAATGGGAAGAAAAGGGTTCATAGCAACTCTTTGTCATTAACCAAATGAGGCCCAAAGGCCCTCAACCATATCAATAAGCCATGAAAGGTTCAAATTATCGTCCTTATAATCAAAATCAGAATGTACCTTTCCAACCTTGGTAACCTTCCTCTCATCCATAATGGTCCAAACCCTCTCCTTGGTCTTATACTCCTCAATACCCTCCTCATCTTATTAATCCTCCTTTCCAACCATATCTACCTTAACCTCATCAATGGGGAAACCCCTCACAAGGATGGATGCCTCAAGGAACCCAACCTCCTACTTTAATTCCTTCTCCTCAACCTCAACAACAAATATCTCACCATAACCCACCTAAGCAACCTTAAATTCCTACCCAATCAAATCCAAACCCAAACAATAGGCATGGACAACATGTTTACACTAGGGAGGCATCATATCCTACTTATGTTGTAGAAATACAAGAAATCAACCTTCATTCTGGGAAGGTATATCCAAATTCTCACCCACCTTCTACCCGAGAAGAAATTGAAGAAGAGAAGGAATATAGAACATCTCAAGCCAATGCATCTCCCTATCGTGAAAGGTTGGTCGAACCTAAACAATGTGTGCTAGAAGAGGCTAAAATTCTCAGAGAATTGAAGAAATTTTGTGTCAAAATACCCCTTCTCTAGGTCATCAAAGATATCCCCATTTACAACAAGATTGTCAAGGAAGAATAATTTAAAAGGCCTAGGAGAAGAAGGAGAGATACTCCCACTATCAATGTGGTTAGGCCTTTCCTTTGAAGTACTAAAGGAGAAGTTCACCACTGAACCCATCCTTAGAGGTCCCAATTGGGCCTTTCCTTTCCACATTCAGATAACTACATCAGATAAAGTTGTAGAAGCGTTGTTAGGACAAGTGGAGGAAAAACTTCCTTATCCTATATATTTCACCAATAAGAACCTTTAAAAGGTTGAACTTAACTATACAGTCACTAAAAAAGAAATCATGATTATGGTACACTCTTTTAACAATGTTAAGCACTACAACACTGGATATCAAACCTTTGTTCGCACTAATCATGCAGCCATAAAGTCTTTAGTGAATAAACCTGACATCTATGCTAGGATAATGACATGGTTATTATTATTGCAATAATTTGATTTAACTATTGTTGACAAACATGGGAAAGAGAATGTGGTTGCAGATTTTTTGTCAAGACTATCCTTGCCTACAAGAAATGAAGAGATGGTAGATGACCAGCTTCGAGATGAACACCTCTTAGAAATCTTAGTGTTATATCATTTGTTTTTAGATATATAACACCACTTTCTTTCTAGGAGGTTACCTCCTAATCTATCCTCTAGAGACAAGAGCAAGATTGTTAGGAAGAGTTCCCCTTTCACTTGGATTGGGGGAAATATTTTCAAATTGGGATTAGATCATATTTTCAGGAGATGTGTGAGGGAAGAGGAGGTGTTTAACATCCTCTTAGCATGCAATGATGTACCTTATCAGGTCCACTTTTATGCTAAGAGGACAACCTTCAAAGTTCTACAAGTTGGTTACTATGGGACCACTCTACAATAAGAGGCAAGAAGGTAAACCACTAGGTGTGATCAATACCAAAGGATGGGAAATCACACACCTAAGGATGAAATTCCCCTACAACGTCAAGTGGCTTTCGAGCCATTTGATAAATTGGAATGAACTTCATTAGGCCCATTGATCCCCCATCAACATAGCAAAAGTACATAATTGTGTGCACTAATTACCTAACTAGATAGTTTGAAGCAAAGGTAGTGAAGGAAATAAGTAAGAAAAAGGTTGTTGAATTTTTAAGGGAGAACATATTTTACAAGTTTGGTTTTCCAAGAGAGTTTGTCGTTGATCAAGGGATACAATTCAACTCAAATATGATAGAATACATCATGAAGCAACACCACATGAATCAAAAGAAATACATTTCCTATCACCCTTAGGAAAAAGGGAAAGTGGAGATTGCAAATAGATCCTCAGAGAAAATTCTAACCAAGGTTGTTAGCAGCAACATAAAGTATTGGGAAGATAAACTTATAGAAGCCACTTGGACCTACAATACCATTTGGAAGACCACCACTAGATTTACCCTATTTGAATTAGTCTATGGATTAAAGGCCATGTTGTCCATTGAATTTGAATATAATACCCTAAGGATGGTAGCTTAGTTGGACTTAGACCTCACTACAACACAACATGAGAGGATGTTTCAACTCAATGGTTTAGATGAATTTAGACTACAGGCTCTCTTACACAGTGAGGTAGTCAAGCTACAAAGGAAGGTTTGGCATGATAAACACATTAGGGAGAGAGATTTTAAAGAGTGTGATTTGGCCTTTCTATACCATTCAAGATTCAATGATTGCAAAGGAAAATTAATGAAAAGGTGGTTGGGCCCCTATCTAGTGGAAAAATGTTATGAGAATGGGTTTGTCCAAATCAGAACAATTGATGAGGAAGGAATCCCCTTGCTTGTTAATGGTTACCAGTTGAAGTTGTACAAAATAAAGGGTTGTCTGCCCAAAGAGGAGTTTACTAGTTCAATTAATAAAGGATTTGAATGTTATTTAGAGGCTCACAACCCTTAGTTCACCAAGATTCTAACCATTTAAAAAAAAAGATAAAAATATATGGCTTAGCTGAAAACCTCCATGAGGCATCTAAGGAAAAATCTAGGGTTGAAAACCTCTATGAGGAAACCTAAGAGAAAAAAAAATAGAAGAGAAAATAAAAATAAGATGAAAATATCTTGAGGGGAAAACCTCTTATGAAGATCGTGGTGCAAGACTCTAGATATAGAACCTCTTAGGAGGAAATTTGCATGTCTCAAAAAAAAGAAAAAAGAAAAAAAAATGAAGCACGAGGAGGAAGCACACAAAGTTAAGGGATTCCTTACATTAATTCTGCTAAAACTTTTATTTTGCAAGAGTACATGCATTCAAAGGCACAAAAGTTGAAGGAGTCGAGTCCACAATCCATTTCTCCAATCCCCATCCCAAGGACTACATTTCCTCTAGCATGTCTACCATACGGCTACCATCTGCCTAAATCCCTCCATCACCTAGAAAGCAACTACACCTGATTCTACCTCAATCGTATAGTGCTACAGGATGCTCCTGAACTATTACAGCATTAACCAGAAGTACTACAAGACTGAGATATACCTAGGTGGAGGGGTCAAAATCATGTTCTCCCTTGGGCATTTTAGGAGAGGTTCATCAAACCTTCTTCACCTCTCATTCAATCCATTTAACCAACTCCCTTCTCAAGATTCTATCTCTGTTCATGAAAGAAACGAAAAAAAAAAGAGACTATGCCTTCACCCTTTTTCACAATATTTCACCACCCTCGGTGCTCTTATTCCTATCCATAGGCTCACCATGATGTATCGAAGTCAGTAAATGCATTTCATGAAGAAATATGAGGTCTTGGAAGTGACATTGTGACTACTACAAGAAGAAGACTAATCTTGTAGTAGCCTGCACCGATCCAACAAAACCATAGGGAGAGGGTTGTTCTAGCTCTAGAATGAAGATTTGGCCACCCTAAAGCATCAAGAGTGCATCCTTGCGATTTACGGAAGTCACATTCTTCTTGAGAGGTAGCTACAAGGTCACCAATGTCCACTAGCAGCACCAGATCTAACACTGGAGAAGACTTGTATGAAAGAGAGATTTCATCAGTTAAATACATCATCATATTGTTTTGCTTAGATCAGAAACCATGCACAAGCAAGAGTATGGAAGATAGCATCGTCAGAGAGAAGTTGATCAACCACTAGTTCGGTAGCAGCATGCATGCATCTACAAAAACTCGACAAAACAAGTAAGATCAAGTATGACACCCATCACCTCTTCACCTCTACACACAGTCACTGAAAAATGTTTTTAATGAGCAAGGATGGAGTTTTTTTGGGTTCAAGATTGCTAGTAAACTGGGCCACCTTCAATTAGTAGACTGAAGTCTACTCAACCACCCATGAAACGTGGAAAATTTAAAGTGAAAAAGGTGATAGTTACGACGAGTGAGGACAACAACTAAAAAAGGAAATATGTGTAGAGGAGAGATCACCAAGCACATCGAACCCCCTACCAAAAAAAGAAATAAAAGGATAAGGATCGATTTCAGTTGTACCAGTGTTCATTCCAAAAATAGTTATAGAGGTTCATGGAGGCATCGAAGGTCAAGCTAGACGCTACTCAGGGATTCCTAGGGTGCTATATAAAAGCTATAAAGTTTGTTTACACGTGTTATAGGATCAGGCACCACTGCTACAAGAACACCAAGGATTCCATAGGATCATAAAGGAGGTGCTACAAGATTGGGCTGAGAGGTGAAAAGGGTCTAAACCACTAATGATTTTCTTTCAAACCCCCATAAACATAAATACATTATCCAAAGATCAATAAATGGAATCATCTCTCCTCAATTTCAATACAACTCTTGAAGTAAATTGTTCCTACTACAAGTATCCTGTAGAAAACCCTTGTAGATCTAAATTCCTTTGAAAGAATTGTTTTCTTGCATAAGGAAAAGTAGGAGTAGAGGTAGTTTTTCCTTGAATGAGGGCATATAATTCTTCTAGTTCTATGAGAAAAGAAACATAAACCTGCTTACCCTACCTTAACACCCTAAACTAGTCAGTGAAAAATCATTCAAAAAATTCCCTTTGGTATAACTGAAGAAAACATGAGTAGGAGCCATGGGGGGAGGTTTCAATTGAAGCGAACCCACTGACACCAATAGAATCCATTATCATGCTCCTCTTAGAGGCGTTTTCCTGAGACACTGTTGGATGGGGTTCTTTGAGAAACTGAAGAGGCATCATGATGATGTAACACGTGAATTTTCCATGGCACTCCACTCTGAGGGAGAGATCATTAGTAGAGTGACCTCGATACCCTTAGGAGTTTGATGGGGAAAATAAAATAGGAACAGATCCAACACTTCCAATAAAAACTTCTTCCTCCCTTAAGAGAGGCTTGGTGAAGATAAAAATGGAGTAACAAGAGAAAGCCCGACAAACCCTTGGAATGAAGTGGAATATAACATCCTCAAGTACATATCCTATGAAGGGAGTTTGATTGTTGTATATGCCTATCAATTTAGGTTTCTATATGAGTTGAGTTTCCAAACATAATTGTCCATTCCAAATAGGCTTAGTGTACCATATTTCCTCCTTCAGTATATAATCAAAATGAGCCATAGTCAAAGAAGTACAACAAAAACACATTTAACATCATGGCCTCATACGACTCATTGTTATGTATTCCTGAAGCCATCTCAAAACCCTTGTGTTGTGGACTAACTTTCTGGAGATGGATAGGGAGGCTTTCATTGAGGCACAAGCCCTTACCTCAAAACAATAAGAAGATACACCAACATATAGTGCTAGAGGTAGGAAAGAAGAGGAGGAGGAAGTACAAGAGGAAAAGGAAGGAGAAAATATAGAACAAGAAAAAGGGAAAGAAGAAGGATAAAAAAAAGAAGAAGAAGAGATCCCTAGGGATCCCTCTAGATATTAAAAGACAAGAAAACATGAAAAGAAAGTAAGCCTCTCACTGGGGAACATAGAACAAGAGTTGGTTGCTACCTTGGCCACACTTATCACACCTTTCAAGCCCAAGAGAATGCATCCCGAGTAGGGCCTCTTGCACTTTAAGAGGATAAAGAGCACTATGATCAAGTAACAGAAGCCTCAACCTCCTTCAACAAAACCAATCAAAATTGATGAATTAACCAGCCACCAAGAAAAAGAATTGTCATCCGAATTTAAACAGGAATGCAACAAATTACATATATAACTATAAATAAAGAGATGTAGCAGAAATAATACTTCATTTCATTACTACAAAACACTAAAATATGCTTACAAATACAAATCTAAATAAACTAGCTAGGGTGATGGGTTCTTATGTATGAGAAGAGATGTGGTGGCCACATGCCTCTCAACTGTCTTACAATGAGGTTCAAAGGCCTATTTATTGTTGAGGAACAATGGAAAACACTAAACATCCAAAAACCTAACCTTAGGAGATGAACCACCAAACTATGGGCCCCGCTTTGGGTAAATTGGTACATTAATTTTCCGGAGTCATAACTTTGGCATATGATCTCCATTTGATGCGCACAATACCTCGTTAGAAATATCTATCCAAGGACTAAACATTTACAAATAGAAACATTGGTCCGTGGTCCCATGTTGCTCCCAGTTTTCCCAAAAAACGTCATTTAGGGCCTAAAAAGGGCTTCGAAAGTTGAGGACTCGAAAGACTACTAAAAAAAGTAAATTGTGCTACAATTAAGGAAAATGAAAAAATGAAAGAAACAATGGTGGAGGTCCAAGTCGAATTGGTGGGTGGCCACTAATATCCACTTGGATCGTTCCTCCCCCCTTAGGAAGCAATGGTCCCCATTACATTGAGTTCCTGCATGAGATGAGGAAACTTTTGCTAAACTTGGTCCCTGGTGAGACACTTGCCCTCGTGAAGGAGTTCGCGTGCTTTGACAAATCGATACAGTTGGATTTTCTACTGGTGAGTGTGCTTGATATGTGTGTCCATGATCCGATCAGTTGCATCGCGTTCCATGCAATCTGGATTTAACTCTGTGTGTGTGAGTTATTTTGCAATGTTGTATGTGTCTAGTAATGATGGAAAGTATGGTTGAAGGTGATCCACATTGAACACTAAGTGTAGGCCAAGGAATGGGGGAATGTTGAGCTCAAATGTATTGTCTCCCACAGCTTTGGTAATGGTGTCAGGACCATATCAGAGTGGTCTGAGTTTCCGATAGGCTCTAGTAAGGCATTCCTTTTACAAATGCAACCAAACTTTGTCACCCTCCTGAAGCTTCTGTGACACCCGATGTTGATGATGTTGTTGCATGTACTTGGCATTTGATTTCTCAAGAATTTCCTGGAACTACTGGTGAATATGTTGGATGTGCTCAATGAAGTTGTTTGCCTTATCTGTTCTGGACTAGACATGAGTTGAATGGGACATAGTGCTTGGAATCCCAAGCCCACCTGAAAAGGGTTGTGGTGAGTCAAGCTATGGAGAGCTCGGTTATACCTGTGTTGAAAATAGGGGAGCCTCTCATCTCATGTGCGTGGATGCTTTGAGTTGTACATGCGAAAAATGTGTATGATCATCTTGTTGACAACCTCTGTTTGGCCATCAGTTTGGGGATGGGAGGTTGTGGACTTGGTGAGTTTGGTGTCCAACATCGACCAGAGACTGGACAAAAATGTATTGAGGAACCTGTTGTCTTGATCTGAGATGATAGACTGTGGGATTCCAAAGTGTACCCACACTCGTTCAAAGAAGATTTTAGTAATGGCTTCTGTTGTGATATTCTTCTTGCAAGCCACGATAATGGCCATCTTCTAGAACCTATCGATGACCGCAAAAACATAGTCGTTTCCATGCTTAGTAGAAGGAAGGCCCAACATGTAATCCATGCAGATGGATTCCCAAGGTCGACTAGGGGTAGGATGTGGGGTATAAAGGCCTTTCTTCTTGATGGTCGGCTTGGCAATGGCATAGGCAGTGCATGATCTAATGTACTTCTTGACATCTTGTCGAAGATTTGGCCAATAGAAACACTTCTGCAGTACTGCCACCATTTTCTCGACCCTGAAATGCCTAGCAACTCAACTGTAGTATGCTTCCCAAATCATCTTGGCATGCTAGCTTGAAGGAAGAAAAAGGTGACCCATGTGGAATAACAGGGCATCCTAGAGGTGAAAAATATGGAACATGATGACCCTCCAAGAGTGTCTGGTATGTGTAGCTAAATTCTGGGTCGCTTTTGTAGAGAAGTGGGCAATGAGAAGTCTCATGCCTACAAGAGTTGAACATGGTGGTTAACGCTATGATTGGTGGTAAACTGAGGCAATATGCAACATTATTGGTGCTGGCCTTCTTATACCGGATATTCAAATGGAACTGTTTCAAGTATGTGGACCACTTCTAATGGCAATCATTCTACAATTTCCCTTGGGTCTATACATACTGTAGGGGCTTGTGGTCTATGTGAATGACCATTTCCTTACCCAAAATGTAATTCTTCCATTGCCAGTAGGCCTGCACAATGGAATACATCTCTTTCTCATAAGTGGGACACTTCTGGACTGTGTCTAAAAGTGTCTTACTATGATATGCCACTAGATGCCCTTGTTGAGTAAGGACTACCCCAATATCATAGTTAGGGGCACATATCTCAACCTTAAATGGTTGTTGCAAGTCTAGTAATGAAAGCACTGGTGTCAAGCAAAGGAAATGTTTCAACTCTATGGATGCCTTCTATTGAGATTCAGACCAAAAGAATTTTGCTTTCACTCCTCCCTTGGTGACTTGACTCAAGGATGAAGTGATATGAGAAAATCCCAACACAAACCTACGATAGAAGTTGGCAAGACCTAGAAAGTTGTGGAGCTCTGTCTAAGTGGTTGGAGATGGCCAATCACGAATGACTTGGATCTTGGCTGGATCCACATGCACCACCCGTTCATCAATAATGTATCCCAGATACTGAACCTGGGTCATGAAAAAGCTGCATTTCTCAAAATTGGCCCATAAATTATGTTTCCGCATTGTTTGGACAACCTATCAGATGTGTTGGAGGTGCTCTTCCCAACTCTGGCTGAAGATCAGGATGTCATCCAAGTATACCACTACAAACGAGTTGGTGAATGGCTACAAGATGTCATCAATTAGCCTCATGAAGGTTGGAGGAGCATTTTTCAACTCGAAAGGCATAACCAACAATTCGAAAAAGCCCTCCTTGGCTTTGAAGGCAATCTTCCACACATCAGAGGGTTCGATTGGTACCTGGTGATATCCTGACTTCAAGTCGATCTTGCTGAAATATTTTGTCCCCTTCAGTTCATACAGGAGGTCATCAATCTGTGGGATCAGCTACCTCTTATGGACAGTGATCTTGTTCAGCACTCGGTAGTCAATACAGAGTCTCCAAGTCCCATCCTTCTTTTGTACTAACACGATCGGGCTCCCACAAGGCGATGAACTTGGACGAATGTGACCTTTCTGTAGCATCTCCTGAATTTGCTTTTTGATTTCATCTTTCTCTAGAATGGAGCACTAATAAATTATTCCATTGGGCAGCGACGCACCTGGGGTCAAATCGATGGAGTGGTTGACCTGACAATGCAGAGGAACCCATGCAAGGGAGGTGAAGATGTCCTCATGCTCCTCCACAACCTTGTCCATCTATAGTTGTCATGCAGAGGGGCCTTGTTTGGAGGTCGTGGCCACTGTCTTCTTCTTTCCTTTAGGGCATATCATCAGGGAAATAAATTTCCCAATTTTGGAAATGAGATTACTACATTATATTGTAGTAACCAAAGAGATGGCAATAAGTAGTGGTACCTCCGGTATCCTGTACAACTTATTTCCCAAAGTAATAATAACAGCATGAGGCCTTAATCCATACAGAGCATGTCACATCCACAAGTATGCTTGGCCTAATAATACATCACAAACATCATGGGGAGAAATCTAACACAATAACTCATTCGTGAAGGGCTTGATGTTGTATGGAAGGCGACATTGCTGGCTCATGTGAAGATCTCCTCCTTGGTGAAGCCACTCGATCGTGTACATTGTGGATGTGTTGTGGTTGGTAAGACCAACCACTTCACAACCTTTGCCGAAATGAGGTTATTTTGGCTCCCACTGTCGACAATGATTTGTAGCAGGTAGCCCTTCACCCACATGTGGGAGTGGAAGAGGCACTCCTCCTCCTCTGGATATTCAAGTTCCTCCTTCTAGATCTTCATGGTGGCAACAATGGCATTGGGCTCTGCATCGATAATATCCTTCCCTTTGCCATTCCCCTTGTTGGTTTCTGACTCACAGTTGGAACATGCATATGATTCTAAAACTTTAGCTTGGCCACCAGTGACTACTTGGCCCGACACTCACTTGTGTTGTGAGTGGAGCTCCTATGGAATTCACACCACTTTCCCTTGTCCTTTTTCAGCTTTGGGACGTAGTTATTTTCTTGCATCTTTGGCTGGTTGTCTTGGGCACCTCCACCTTGGCTTTGTCCTTTGTTCTGTGGCTTGGGGGCACCTTTCCATTACTTTAGATTCACAGATCCAAAGTCTCGCTTCTTCTGTTTAAACTTTTGCTCGATCATGACGACATATCGGTATGTCGTGCTGAGTGAGGAGATGTTCAAGAATTCTATTTCAGCTTGGATGTACCTATCCAGGCAGCTGTGGTATTTGAGTACTAAATGCTGCTCAGAGTCCTTGATACCTAAATTTGTACAAAGGGTATGGAAAATATTGGTAAACTCTAGCACGTCTTGGCTCCTTCCCTGCCGCAATGTGCGTCCACTTTATGTATTGATCCTCATAGCTTCCAACATGGCAGTACTGCTCCTTGATGGTAGCCCAGAATGAATTCCAAGTGGCTATGGCTGAAAACAGTGAGGCCGTACTTTCATCCTTATGCTCGCAGTAGGTTTCCCACCAGTTCTTGATGTGGGGGGCGACTTTGAGAAGAGCGAAAGTAATATTTTCCCGACCGGAAAAATCATGAACAGAAAAAAAAACCCTTCTAGTAGATTTAACCTTTTATCTATGATGGCTGCATCTATCTAAACCTCAAATATGGGAATTTCAAAGTTAACCTGTACCTTAAAGGGTGTGGCACTTTTAGAGTAGCTACTGGAAGTAGATGTGTCAACCTTGGGCAACTGCTAAAGGATCTAGGAAAAGTTTTCCATCATCGTGTTCTGTTGTCAATGGAGAGCCTCTTCAAGCAAGATTTTGATAGGATCTCCTACCCCTCGTCTTTCTTTTCATCTACCATGGGAGGTCGTCAGGATTTGTAAGTCTAGTCTTATAAAGGTTCGACTAGTTCAAGCCCTAACTCGTTATATCCCGACCTCATTAGGGATATGCAAAGAAAGACAAAGAAAGAGAAAATTTCTCTAGTACCACTGATTGCAATTTCAACAGGAATGCAAACAATTACATATATAACCATACATAAAGAGATTCAATAGAAATAATACTTCATTTCATTACTGTAAAATGTTGAAATATGCTTACAAACAGAAATGGAAATAAACTAGTTAGGGTGATGGTAACTTATCTTTGAGAAGAGATGTGGTGGCTACATGGCTCTCAACTATCTTACAATGAGGCTCAAAGGCCTATTTATTGTTGAGAAATAATGGAAAACCCTAAACATCCAAAAACCTAACCCTAGGAGATGAAGCACCAAACTATGGGCCTTGTTTTCAGTAAATTGGTACATCAACTTCCTGGGTTCGTAACTTTCGCATATGATCTCCGTTTGACACGCACAATACCTCGTTAGAAAGATATATCTGAGGAATACAACTTTGGGAAGAGAAAAATTGGTCCAAGGACCCACATTGCTCCCATTGTTCCCAAAAACTGTCGTTTAGGGTCACAAAATGGCTTCAGAAGTTCATGACCCAAAAAACTGCTAAAAATAGTAAACTGTGCTACAATTAAGGAAACTGAAAAATTGAAAGAAACAATGGTGGGGGTCCAAGTGGAATTGGCCGGTGACCACCAATATCCACCTGGATCAAATTAGGACCTAGTGAAGGGAAAATTGAGGAGGTCAACCCCCCATATCCAAGTGTAAACAACCTTTGACACCCATAGGAAGGCCCACCACTAGAGCAGTCACATATAAGCAACTCAAATAACAAACTAACCTATTATAAGAGAAAACAAAGGTGCTACAGGAAAATATAGGGGTACCACATAAAGGAACAAATTTGTTATAGGATAAAGAGAAAGTGTTATAGGAAATGATATCAACATAGCAAGAGGAAGCAGTAGGTCCCCAAGGACTCTAGGAGCATGAACCACACCCTGAACTTGGGTCGTATTACAAATTTATTGAGGGAGGGAGAATTATACCTACCAAATTTTCAATTCCCATCTTCTTTTACCTTGAAAAAGAAAGAGGCACAACTAACTAGTGGATGAAAATTACAAAGTCCAAGAAAGTAGCAAATGTGGGCCTCATGGAGGAAAAGGTGAAACAAATGGGTAAATAGTTGAATGACTTAAGGCTAAAGGAATCAGTTGTGAGGGAGAAACTGTAGTTAGAGAACAAAAGGCTAAGAGAAGAACTATAGGAAAAGGAGGCACAACTTGCGACAATGGAAAGTTTGTCCAGGGATGTTATTGAGTGTAGGTAACCATCTAAATCATATGCCATTTTCCCCAACGAAGGGTGGCTGCAATTCCAAATCAAAACATTGGCACAACATGTTTCTCTACCATTTCAATATTATAGGAGGTTCATTGACTTTTGCAAGAATGCAAACATTGAGGATAAAGCCAAATTGGTTTAATTATATATGAACAACATGATCCTCAAAGACATGAAGTTTTGGGACCTCAACTCAAGATTGCGGGATATGTAGTTGATGGCACTAGAATTTTCACCAACCCATGAAGAAATAAGGGCTTAGGAAGTAAAGAAGGTGATGGAAACAGAAGAAAGTGAGACCCTATAAATCATAGCAAAGTTAGTAAGCCCCAACGTTGTCATTAGTAACCACAACATTATCTCCACTGATCACTAACTAGACCCTTGCTACATGGTAACACAAGAACAATCAATGCTCCATTTCCAGGACACATTTAGGTTGTTGGGAACTAAGAGCTTGCAATATTTCCAAAGAACATTGCATGCTCTATGCCACAGTCTACAAACTAGAGAGTATCAATCCCCTCAAAGGTTAACGAATTCCATGGAATGGACCCCTCTCTACAAGAGAATCAGTTGAAACTGAATTAGATAGGCCTCAAATTTGGTCATCCTTTGTCCTTGGAACTATAGGAGAGAACATATGAAGAAGAGGAACAAAGGGAGTCGGAAGACATAGAAGAAAATATAAGGTTTTATCCACATGAAGGCATACCCTCTGAGATTCTATGGGATGTCATGGAAGCCACCAGGGCCATGCACGAACTTCACATCAGTGAGTAAGTTTCTCAAAGGGTGAGCAACATTTTCAACAAGAGGTGATGATGGGTCCCATCAATAGGTATATTTTACAACCCATATTGCTTTCCTTTAGCCCATAAATCTTCTCTTTCTCCACATTAATTTACATTTTTTGCTATAATGTGCTTAGTAGGAAGGCTAAAGGGTGTTTGTCATACTTCGTGGCCTAATGTCGTTTATGTGTAGGAAACAAACCATTTTTGGGTACATTTATGATGCAGAGGCACGTTAGAGGTAGCTATGGGAAATATAGGAGGCTTGTTCCCTACATTTACTATCCTTTGACTCAAAGTGATCCCTATAATAATTCAACTGCACTCACCTCCATCTCGAAGTCCACTGATAGCCAATGGACTCAAGTGCATGAGAAGATGTAAGAGAACTACATCCACTAATTTCAAGATTTTGGAGCAAGGCGACCCTCCTCTCAAGGGAGCTACCCCTCAATCATCTTATGTATAAATAAACAAGACTAAGGGCTCATTAGGATTCAAATGTTTGGGAGCTAGGAAGGGCCATCCAAGTCCAAGTATTTGAGATTGTTATTTCCATTTTGAGATGATGTATTTGAACAACATTTTATGTTAACGAAAGGTTCATTGTTGGTCTACATAAGAATAACTTTTGAGGGTTGAAATCCTTGGGTGGCTTCCATGACATCCCATAGAATCTTAGAGGGTGTGCCTTCATGTGGATATAACCTTGTATTTTCTTCTATGTCTACCCACTCCCTTTGTTCCTTTTCATGATATGTTCTCTACTATAGGACCAAAAACAAAGGATGACTAAATTTGAGGCCTATATAATTCATTTTCAACCTTTGAACGATTCTCTTGTAAAGTGGGGTCCATTCTAGGGCATTCCTTAACTTTTCAAGGGATTGATACTCTCTGGTTTGTAGACTGTGGGGCAGAGCATACCATCTTCTTTGGAAATATTTCAATCTCTTACTTCCCAACAACCTAAAGGAGTCCTCAAAATAGAGCATAGATTGTTGTTTTGTTACCATGTAGCGAGGGTTTAGTTAGTGATTAGTGGAGATAATGTTGTGGTTACTGATGACAACCTTTGGGCTTACTAACTCTGATATATTGTATAGGGGCTCACTTTCTTCTTTTTCCCTCACCTTCTTTACTTCCTAAGCCCTTATTTCTTCATGGGTCGGCCAAAAGTCTAGTGCCATTAGCTACATATCCCTCAATATTGAGTTATGGTCCCAAAAGTTCATGTCTTTGAGGATCATGTTGTGCATATATAATTAAACCAATTTGGCTCTATCCTTAATTCTTGGATTCTTGCAAAAGCCAATGAACCTCCTATAATCCTGAAATAGTAGAGAGACATGTTGTGCTAATGTTTTTATTTGGAATTGTAGCCATTGTTTGCTAAGGAAAATGGCATAGGATTTAGATGGTTACCTACACTCAGTAACATACATGGAAAAACTTGCGACAGTGGCAAGTTGTGCCTCCTTTTCGTATAGTTCCTTTCTTAGCATTTTTTTCTCTAACTACAATTTCTCCCTCACAACTAATTCCTTTAACCTTAAGTCATTCAATTCTTTACCCATTTGTTGCATATTTTCCTGCATGAGACCCACATCATCTACTTTCTTAGATTTTGTAATTTTCATCCACTAATGAGTTGTGCCTCTTTCTTTTTCTACCTCAAAGAAGAAGGGAATTAAAAATTTGGTAGGTATAATTCTCCCTCCCTTAATAAATTTGTAATAGGGCCCAAGTTCAGGTTGTGGTTCATGCTCCTAGAGTCCTTCGGGACATACTCCTGCTTGTTATGTTGATCCCATTTCCTATAACACTTTCTCTTGATCTTGTAACAAATTTTTCCTTCGTGTAGTAGCCCTATCTTTTCCTATAGCACCTATGTTTTCTCCTACTGTTGTCTAGTTCATTCTTTGAGTTTCTTATATCTGACTGCTCTTGTGGTGGGCCTTCCTATGGGTGTCAAAGGTTATTTACACTTGGATATAGGGGTTTTGTCCTCCTCAATTTTCCCTTCACCACACCCCAATTCTTTTTGCTGATTCATCAATTTTGATTGGCTTTGTTAAAGGAGGTCGAGGATTCCCTTGCTTGATCCTGGTGTTCTTTATCCTCTTACGAGGCCTCAAATTTAGTCATCCTTTGTTTTTGGGCTTATAGGATAGAACAGATCAAGAAGATGAACAAAGGGATTGGATAGATATAGAAGAAAATAAAACGTTTTATCCACATGAAGGCACACCCTTTGAGATTCTATGGGATGTCATGGAAGTGACCAGGCCATGCATGAAGTTCACACGAGTGAGTAAGTTTCTCAAAGGGTTACCAACATTTTCAACAGGGGGATGATGATGGGTCCCATCAATAAGTATAGTTTAAGGTCAATATTGCTATCCTCTAGTCCATAAATCTTCTCTTTCTCCACATTAATTTAAATTTTTGGCTATATTGTGCTTAGTAGGAAGACTAAAGGGTGTTTGTCATACTTTGTGGCCTAAAGCGGTTTGTGTGTATGAGAGAGAGTATTTTTGGGTACATTTATGATGCAGAGGCACGTTGTAGGTAGCTAGAGAAAATATAGGAGGCTTGTCCCGTTCATTTACTATCCTTTGATTCGAAGTGATCCCCATAATCACTGAAGTGTACTCACCTCCATCTTGAAGTCCACTGATAGCCAATGGAATCAAGTGAAAGAAAGGATCTAAGGGAACTACAACCACTAATTTCGAGATTTTGGAGCAAGGCATTCCTCCTCTCAAGGGAGCTAGCATTCAATCATCTTATGTATAAATAAATAGGCCTAAGGGCTCATTAGGATTCAAATTTTTGGGAGCTAGGAAGAGCTATTGAAGGCCAAGTATTTCAGATTGTTATTTCCATTTTTAGATGATGTATTTGAACACCATTTTTTGTTAATGAAAGGTTCATTATTGGTCTACATATGAGTTAAAATTGGAGGGTTGAAACCCTTGGCTTAGGGCACAACCTAGAGGTTTTAGTCCCTCTCGTGTATTTTTCTTTTGTCCTTGTTTAATTTCTAGTATTTCTTTCCTTGTTTATGTAGAGTTTAGATTGCACAAATTGTGATTGCATGCTTGATCACCACCTCTCTTATGGGATGCGTGGTAAAATAGTCTATAACAACAAACCAAAAATATGTGTTTGTGTTTGTTTGGAAGTTGCTAGGATTTGGTTTGTAATTATCTTTCATATTCCATTTCTACAACCTAGACGTGGATATCATGTCTTTACAAATGGATTAGATGCATGTTGTAGGATAGAATAGCTCTTGATGAAATAAAATTGAACTCATCCTTTCCACCTTGATTTATTTTGTTGCAGTTTAATCATTAGATGCATATTCTTCCCAAGAGTAAAAGAGGTTGTGTGTTAGTCTCCAGGTACTACGAGTGACTTGCAAGGATTAGCACATTCATCCTACATCCACTTTGTCAATTCCATCCTCCTCGTGGGTACCTCATACTACTCTCATATTTTTCCATTGAGATCATCTTTTCAGGGTCAATGAAGGACACCGTGAGCATGTACTTTCATGGAATATGGGCCTCTAATGGGTTCTAAGCTTGGAAAAATGCCTCACCTATCCTTCATACGTGCTCATCCACTTTCAAAAAACCTTTCTCAGCCTCAAGATTCTCTCGGGCCCAATCATGTAGAAAAACAGGGTATCTTGTAGCATTGTGTAGCTGTAGCACTGCATAAATGTGGTCAAATTTTCTCTAAGATGTTTATTTTTTTATTTTTCGGATTGAATAATGACCTAGAGGCTTTTAATACATGATTTGGAAGACCCAAGTACCACACTAGACCCATTATTCTTTGACTACAAGTACAAGACATCGATTAGAATCAAGAGGATAATTTCCACATTTTAATCACAATGAGTATTATTTTATGAAGTGAGTAAGGATATTACTACTAAAGGTAAAAACATCTTACACTCGGTGATATAAACGAAAACTCTTCAATACAAATAGATTAGACCTAGTTTTTGAAATTACACTCCTAGATTTATGAATTGTAGATTAAATTTCCTCTTTCAAGGAAATTTGCAAGGAGAGTAATGATTTACATTCCTGAAGTATAACGTTGACTTCATTGTTTTGCAAGTAGAATAACATGGTTCATTTATGTAGCTAGTATAGTATTTCCCCTGCTTACAACTATAGTGAGCCTTTACATTTGATGAATGGCACTTTCTTTTATGCAATTAGGATATGTTCACTATCCTACAATTAGAGTATACTATTTACTTTTCATGCAAATTCTCTTTGTAACCTAGTTGAAGGAGTGGTATTTACATGGATGAATCTAATTCAGTGATTGAACCTGACATGAGTAGAGCTTTACCTACTGTGCACGTCCAATTTTTTATGAACCCTCCTCCATGATAATTTAGGTTGGTAGCCTTGGGAGATGCAACATTCTTGTTGCAAATCGAAGGCTCATCACATTATATGAAATTTTGAACTGTAAATTGCATATTATGACTCTTTCATCATGATGTTCAAATCACAACAAAGAAGAATAAAATGGACCTACCATCAAACACTAAAATTTATAATAAATGCAGAGAATAACGCTATTAAGGAAGTATGCTCCTTAGAGAGAAAATGTGTCCTTGCATGAGTGCCCTAGATAGAAATTTGCAAGTGCATTAGAGAGAGACAATTATCATATGTTAAACAATGATCAACGTCAAAATGGGATTGTTTACAAATGAATTTTCCATGTGTATCTTTAGACTACTCAAGAGGCATGGAACTCTCCCCACTAGGGATTATGAACCCACATTCTGGGTTTACAGTGACCAAAAACTAGTATTTTTACAATAGCACACACATCAATTTGGCACCAAATTCATTAATGACACAAAATAAATCTCTTCTAAATATAAGAGGATTACACAATTTTAAACAACCCCCTTAAGTTAAATAAAGAACACAAAGAATAATTATAAAATAATCATAAAAATACAATGTGAGTTTGTTTCTAGATGCTTAAATCAATATAGTAACTATAGCTAGAATACAAAAGTATGTTGGTTTTTGAATGCTCAACTCAAATACAATTGAGATGTGTTGAATGGTGGGAGTGGATTTATGAATTATGACCTTGAATATAATTGAGAGTTGGTATACATATGTGAAGCTCTAAGGTAACTCACCTAAATATATATGAGAGGGTGTATGTATATCTAATTTCAATATAATTTTACCATGGCTAAGAAACTACTATGAATGTAAAATTTCTTGATAGCTATGCCCTATGCACAATTCTAGGGTGCTTTCATTGTTTTCAAGAACACGAGTTTAGTTATATAGGTGCACACCATGAGTCACTATGGAATATATAGTTACATTCCGATGCCATAAAAGAAATCTAAGAATACATTGGATAAATGGAAATTAAGTAACTCATATGATCCACACATGAGATGTATAGAAAGTGAGTTGGATTATGGATACCTAACTCGAATATAGATCACCCAAATAGCTGTAATTAATTTTATAAATTCCCATTGCAAAATAGTGTTAGCCCTATTTACAATATCCCCCATTCATCTAAATGTTGGACAAAAGGAATTACATCAAATTTTACCCCTTTAATGATAGATGAAAAATATATAGTGAAGATTTAGTTTACCTTGAATGTGATATGTTCCACACCTACATAGTTCCACTATTTGATAAAGGTAACCTCTAGTGGAGATATAAACAAAATATACATATGAATACATGTTAATCCACTAAATATAAAAATAATGGCACATGATATCTCGAAAATTGATGTTATTGAATGTAGCATGCCTTTACCTCCCAAACTTGCACGTCAAACATTACAATGCCTTCTAAGAAAGAAAAACACTATGAACACTTAGGAATATTTTGCAATGCTACCACAACAGTAATTCATTTCACTTTAGGTCATGTCCTTTTTGGCACAAAGGGGGGCCCTAAAAGTGATTTTTTTAGATAGTTTCCATGGAATAAGATGGATGGCTGAATTTACAAAACTCAATTACTATTTAATTAGTTTTATAAAGTTAAAAACAAACATAACAAAAATCTAGAACTAGTGATGGAAAGGAGGAGGGATGTTCAAAGTTGTAAGAGAGGGAAGCATAGAATAGAACAACTAGAAAACCCTAAATTGTGCATTAAGTAGATAACATTCCATAAAAATACTCTTTAAAGAGGAAAGGGACATTATCACAAGTTTGTTAGAGAAATAAAATTGGAATACCAATGAAAATAATCCTTATACACCAATTTCATACATTTTCAAAGGGAAATAATTGTTAGGCATATAAGAAGAATTAACCCACTAACTAGAGAATCGTGAAGAATAATGAAGAGATAGGTTGTCTTATGCATAAAACACTTTATAAAAGAGATGACGCCCATAAGCTAAAGAATGGTAGAAGATCAAAAAAAGATTGTTAAGTATATCTCTTAAGTGTATATTTATAAATAACGCAAGAAGTAGAGTACCCTCTCAAGAGTGTTATCCAACCACATATTAGTTGATTAAATTGCTCTTAACCAAAACTTGTAATTACTTTAAAATATTACATTAGTGGGTAACCAAAAGTGTCAATTACACATGGGTAACCAAAAGTGTCCACTACACAATAAGAAATGTTTGAATATGCATATAAGAATTTCACTATGAATAAATGAAATGCTATCTTGTTTTGTGGTTAAAGATATTTGTTACAATTTGTTTATGAAAAAGATTATTTACTAATATTTAAAAACAATACAATAATTAATCATTTCATAAAAACATATAAGTTAATTGCCATTCCTAAATTAATGTCCCCAATGATTAATAACTTTGATGATTATTATTTCACATTCTTTTTAACTAATTTTACATTTATATATAATTAATTTAATCATAATTTCAATTTTAAGATAAAAGTATGATTAGAACCACTAATCATTTATTAAAAAGATGAATATTTGCGTTGGTGTTGGATCTAGTGTGTCTCCATAGTGATATCTTAGGTTTATGTCCTTGTTTTGTTTAATAGCTCCTCTAACATGCTATGTTGCACTTTTCTGTTTGACTACGGTGTGGACTAGCCCCGTACTTGTATGTGTTAGTTGTTATGCCTTACGCTATATGTCGGTGTTAGCCACTAAAATTCGAAGGAAGTTCAAGCAAACCTTATCTGAAAATCAAAATCGCAGAGAGAGGATATATCAAGTTCAAATTCTAAGCCCCCGTTCCAAAAAGGAAATCACAAAGCCATGGAACTTGCCCTTATTCCCTCACCGTCTAAATGTTAATATGAAATGTTCTAGGACCTCCCAAGTTAGGAAAATATGCCGCAAGAAGAAGAAAATAATCGGAACATCTCTTTCCAATAGAATATATATAATAATACAAATATTCAATCAGTTCTGGTTCGAAGCATACTGGATGATAAAAAAATAAGATACTCATACTCACCCGGCGTGTCGATGACATTCAATTTTCTGCCATCATTCGTCGTGCCTTGTTCTAATTGGCAAGTGCCTGTAACCGGGGCAGATCTGGAAAGAGACTTAAAGACTCTGCGGCCAAGGATGGAATTACCAGTTGCACTTTTACCATTGCCAGTTTTCCCTACCAATACTAGATTGGTCACCCCACTCGTAGGTCTTCCCCTTCCTTCCATTCTATGTTTTCAATGGCCTGGATATTGGTTCTTCAGCAACCAATGACACCACCAGTAAATGTCAAAATGATATAATGGCTTCCGAGTTAACGCAGCGCCCCTTAATACAACGTACCAAATCACTTTGCAGCCCAACCGCCCTTTATAACACACCAAATCCTCCGACTGTGTAGGGCGTAACGAATCACTTTGTAGCCGAATCACCCTTTATAACATTCCAAATTCTTTCACTCAATACGGCGTAGCCAATCAATCACTCTTTATCCCTATTCCACATTCCTTAACCGAATACGATGTAGCGAATCACTTTGCTGCCCAATTGCCCTTTATCACCTCACTCATTCCGAGTTAACGCACCGCCCCTTAATACAACCTACCAAATCACTTTGCAGCCCGACCGCCCTTTACAACACCCCAAATCCTCCGACTGAGTAGGGCGTAACGCCGAATCACCCTTTATAACATTCCAAATTCTTCCAGTCAATACGGCGTAGCCAATCAATCACTCTTTATCCTATTCCACATTCCTTAACCGAATCACTTTGCTGCCCAATTGCCCTTTATCACCTCACCCATTCAGCTTTAACTGAATACGGCGAAGCGAATCACTTTGTAGCCGAATCGCCCTTTATAACGTTCCATATGCTTTGACACATTAAGACCGGGCGAATCAATTTATAATCCACAGTACCTGTGAACACATATAAGATACTTACGAGTGAAGCACGCCTTAAAGCCTTAAAAGATATTGGGTTTTAAAAATATGGATGCATTTCCTTTCTTTCTTTTCTTTTTCTTTCGGTCAGGGATAACCATTGTAAAATCATCTCCATCTTACTGTCAGCTTCATCACACTGAGAATGATGAATTCCATTACAGCAAGTTAATTTTTTGAAGATGCAAAAGTCAGTGAGCATAATTTAAATCCTTTAAATATATATTTTTGAGATATACATATAATAAATTTGAAATTAAATAAATTTACATACATCAATTTTGTATGTAGGTGTATCCAGTGTCCCTTCCATATTAATTAGAAAAGGAGCTACACATTTCTCTTTTACTCACATGTAAAACAAGATTATATACCATGTACCAACTTTATCTTACGAAAGAAATTGCAAATCTCCACATATTAAAATACAGAAAGTATTTAAAAACATAATAACAATTTAACTATTATGTATATGTGTATTTATTTCATATATATTCATATATATATATATATATATCCAAATACAATAATTCATAATGTAATAATATTTCTTTTTTTAATGTTTTTATAAAGTAATGTTATCAATTTACATAGAAAAAGAATATACATTTACTTTGTACATAGATTTAAAAGTACTCTCGCTATATTCAATTTTTTATTTTATTTTCAATTATATATGTAGTTTGTATTTTTTGAAATGTAATGTGTAAATTTTATAGATTTTTTTATATAAAAAATGGATTATAAGATAAATATAGAATAATTTGTTTATAGATAGATGTGTATGTTTTGGAATATGGTTTCCAAAATTTCAATGTAATAATTATTATTATTCAATTTTAATCTTACTATCAAACTACACACCAAATTAGTGTATGAGACTTCTTTGTTGATGGGACAAGGGAGCCACCTCCACACAACAATTTCAATGCTAATTCTACGAAGGCAAACATACTCCAGCCCTTGTGGTTTTGAGTGACCTCTTAGGAGGAAACCCATGCTCTTAACCATTATGCCCACTCAAGGTGTATTAAATGGATGTAGTTATGCTATTTTTTTCAATTTAATTAATAAAAATAATGGCATGTAAGTGTCATATTGATTTTAGATTTTTATCTATGACATTGAACTTTTTATCTATTCTAATATGTTTTTCTTGTTACATGTTTTTCAAATATATCTATAATTAACTCATATATTTCCCATTTTTATAATTATCAATACTATATAGTATCTAGTACTTACTCATTGTGGTGAAGTAAAATTACTATAGCACGCACCAACAAATTCCTCTAGCCCGATAATGGGTCTAGCCACAACAAATACATTCTATGGAAGATTTCCTTAGGTTGGAACAAATCAAGAGAGACTACCTCTTGGTTGCTTATCCTCCTTGATGGTGTCTTCGCTTGCTTGCTCCAGCAACCAATCGCTTCCTTCTTCAAGTTTCTTAAACAAGTAAACAACAACAACACACAAACATAATAATAGGCAAATTGCAATTCAACCTACTTAACAACTGAAGAAGCATTAAGATACTAATATGTAATATTACAAAATATGTAGGAAATCAATCGATAGTTGCATCTATTAATATCAAAGAGAGATTACAACCATTCGTCTTGATGTCGAAATCTTCCTCTCACAAGATTAGGTTCCCACACACTTCTGCTAACATTCCATGATGGCTTCAAACAACAATAGTTTAAAGGATCTTCCCTTTAGGCTTCACTCCAAACCAAACACACTTCCTCCTCACACAATTAGATGGCTACAAATAGTAAAAGCTTGCGTGTCTAATCAAAATAATATACTCACACTCAGTGAACATTTTAACTAGCTTGTGCTTGGGAAGAAGGGAGGTTTATATAGGAAATATGGATGGGAGATGGATCCTCTTCTCATGGGAGAAGGACTTATCCCTTGAGCTAGTTCCATCACTATAGGGGAAAGGAGCCCAAACTGTCATCCCTGACCCCATCCACCCAAACCATTTACCTGACTTCCGTTACAGAGCTTCTGAAGTATGGAAGCTTCAGCTCTAATTTAAAAAACTTTCCATAACAGGATTGATGCGACTGGAACACAACTCAATCACACCGATCAACGTAGAGAGTAGTGCTAATCTCTGCACGTCGGCGCAGGGGAGACAAAGGTTATTAGTGTCGCCCTTTTAAACTCAGAAAAACATAAGTTTCACAGGATATGGTGCAAAAGGGAAATGATGTGCTCATGAAGAGGGACATAATGAGAGTTTCTTCATGAAGGCAAAGCATGTGGGGTTCACTGTAGAGGTCCTCCACGATCAAGGAATAGAGAGTAAACGGACCGTGACAAAATGTTGTGTAACAGATGTCCCATAAAACGTGAAGGTTGAGCTAGAGTGATGAATGAAATGGTTTATAAATCACTGTGGGGATCTGATCTGCCGTCGGAAGAAAGTATAGATACATATACATAAACTGAGATCTCTATCAAATGATACATGAATCGTTGCATGGACGTAGCCATCGAGAGAATAATCATGTAAATGGACCCAAGTATGGGCGCAACCATCCATCAAAGAGGATCATAATGAAACTAAGGTATTGACGTAGCCATCCAATAACGAGAAGGATCACATATGATAACTCATGGTCTCGTCGCAACCATCCATTTGAAAGAGACATGCATATCATCATAACCATGTCGCACCACTTCACAACCTCGACTCTTTGTGATCTGAGTCTAGGGTCTTGCGCTCCATCACGACCTGATCAAAGTAGAGATTCTAACATGCAAATAGATTGTTGGTGTCAAACATGCTAGAAATTCGCTTGATTACCAATCAATGATGTAAATTTTTAACAAGCATGAGAGAAACCACCAATAATGACAATGGCCCTCAAGGTACTATTAGCAAATTCACAGAATGTGAATACAGGAATTGAAGTGCAACACCCATGAAATCACTCGATCGAAAGCCAATTATGTGAAATTGTCATCGAGTACGAAGAACTTGCCATTAAGGCATGCAAGCTCTAAGGTACTAGAAGGGAGTCTCTCAATCAACTTCCCGGATAATGAGTTGATGTCAACGGAAAGTGGCTGTGTCAAAGGAGGGCCATAATGAATCCCACATCATAGACGTGAGACGAGAGGATGAAAAATGTTTTTGGTTGATACAGAGAATCAAAAGTACATGTAACTGCAAAAGGATAACTCTTGAACATATCGGCGACACAAATTGAAGTTTCATAGCTTTTGGATCCATGAGATCGGTGATCATGGTGACATAGAAGATATGAGATGGAAGGCAAAAATGAATGGCCCAAATTGAGGAAGATCAATGATACAAAGGAGGATTTCCCAACCCGACATGAAGCAAAGAGTGTTATGTTCAAGATTAAGCTACCGGAACAACTCGATAGATTTCCAGATTTCCCCCCACCATTTCTAGCAAGTACCCCAATTATTTTTTAATTGCAAGCTTGAAGGTGATATCATATGCTTGCACTGTAAGTTCATCCTTTGAACGAATCCAACCTAGTAAGTTTAATGAGCCCTAGGAAGGAGAAGCTCATATTCATCATTCTGATGAATCCGATGTCGTTTAATATTTTAACAAGTCCGACAAAGGTGTAACTCGGTATCTTTTTCATCTTTAGAGAGTTTGAAAAATACATGTAAAAGGAAACTCCACATGTTCCCTTTTCATATATTTGTGTCTCTTGAGCACAGAAAGGTAGAAAATAATACCTGATAGAACCACTTGACCATTTCAGTCAAGGAGTACCATTTTCGTAAATAGTGCCTCCTAGCCTAAAAAAGGGGTAAACTTATACTAGGCGTACGATGTTTCACATCCATTAATGAGTTCGAAATGACAAGGGATCGACCATCTTTTCATTTTTAAAGTGTCGGAAAAGAGCTAAAAGAGGACCCCTCATTTTTTTTCTCTTTAACTAGTCAAAAAGGGAAAAAATACTTGGCAATATTTTCATATGTGTTTAACGAGTAAAGAAAAGAGCTGAAATATGACTCATTGCCATCGTTAATATTCATCACCTATTGTTGTACAAGTAAGGAAAAGTGTATTATTGAGTCCTTGAGGTAAAAGAGGTAAAACAATATTTACAAAACCTCATATTTTTATGAAAAAATAAATAAAAAGGAGAAAAGTAAATATATTTTTACCACTCGCCATTTTACCTTTACAGTGAAGACCTTCTACCCACTTTTTCTCTAGTTTTTCCGGCGTAGATTACAAGAGATCTGGGAGGTCAATCGACGAGCCGTCAGTTCCAAGTAATAGCCAAAGCCCTATGCTCCATTTTCATTCTATTAATTTCAGCTTTTAGCTATTTTTTTAGGATTTTTAGGGAGGTTTTCGAAAAAAAATTCGCCCTTCGTCGGCATGATTTCCAGGCACGAGATCATGCCAGCCAAGAGTTATTTGCATAACTATCTATGCCGACCCATGCGAGTGTTTATAAAATAGGTGTACCGGTGCCATGGATAGGCAAAACCATTTTTTCTCAAGAAGTGACTGTTAAACCTGAATTTTATGTGCCAAAATTGATGATTGACTCAAATAAATGGCTTTTGGAGGAGAGAAATTGTCGAAAATGGTGGATTGGAAGGAAAGAAAACACGAAGATGTTGGCAGCCACACACTGAATGATCCAAATTTCCTAGAGGCTTTGAGGGCTTACGAGGTCCTCAAATTTTTCCTTACACGAGGGATGCGAGCCCAGCCCGAGTTGCTTCGATACTTGATAAGCCTTTGGGACATGAATCACAAGATTTTTGTCATTGGGGATGAGGAGCTAGAGTTGAAAACTTCAGACATTTACTTCATCACTGGACTGCCTCACAGAGGTGAGGTAGTGAACTTGTATGGGTCACGTCCGATTGAGGCAATCATATCTTCCTTTCTTGTCGAACACTGTCCTGAGGCCCTCAAAATCGAGGAGTGGGAGGATAGATATTTCTAGTGTGCGGGATATGACACTGAGGGTGCCTCTGTTGGCTATCAATAAAGCGGCGGGGTCCCAGGTGGAACATGGGACTAACAAGTTGAAGTTCCTTTATGCTATTCACTGCATATCTCCTACAATCTTCAACTGGGTAGAAGCCATGAAGATGAACATCAAGCACCATTTGTCTAAGGCCGAGGCAGGGAATCTGAAGTAACTTGGCTTCGAATCAGTACTTGTGACCTTTTTCCTGGAATGAGTGGCACTGTTCCAGTATCAATTGACTGAGGTTGATCCACCTATGCCACGCGATTTGCGAATGGCTTGCTAGAGTTGTCTAATTCCCAGGATCACTCTAGGCGCGCATATGTCATACCAACCAACATTCTTCTCATGGCTACGAATACAAAAGATCATTGTGGAGGACAGGCCATACAATGGAACTTATTTTCATGGAGACCCAGATATGCCCTTACCAGATGGGGAGGACTTTGACGCTGAAGGTAAAAAATCAAATTTTTTATTTTGATGTTTTTAATTGTTTTTTGGTATGTGCATGCTTATAAAATTTCTCTTGTTTATGGAGATGTTGGATTAGAGTGGCCAACTGAGATGTCCCTGTTAGCCAGGCATGTCTCCCATCCTATCTATGTTGTCACCCCTTATTAGGAAGGGAGTGATAACAAGGAGGAGGTCGTGAGGAACCTTGAGGGGTTGACTCATGGTATCCTAGAGTATGCTCACATAGGAGACATGCCTCGACAGTACCAAAGGCACACAGTGGGAGTCTTAGATTGGATCTGCCGACTATTGAGTCATGTTGCACGAGCTATTTCATGCTATCATGACCACCATGGTCAGTAGTGCCTAGGTCCAGTACTTACATACTTTTTGAGGCCTACGTGTTGTGGATGTACAAGGCCTATGATCTGCCGATGTTATTATAGACACACATATTATATTTTGGGTTCTGATGTATCAAACATTCTCACCTATATATATGTCGTATTTTCCTGCCTATTATAGTACAAATAGTTTGTCTTATATTTTACATGTTTCATAAACGTCTATCCAACACGTAATTAGCTAATGCATATGCCAATGTATTCATGTGTCTAGGAATATGATGGTATGTAATATAATCAAATTGTCTTTCCAATAGATGGATACGGAGATACATTTGCAATATTTGAGGGTTCGTGACAAAATATTTCCCACGGAGTTGAAGGACAAAAAGCTATGAATCCACTTTTATAACCAATTCCCTGATGCCCAGGGTGATGGCTTTTGACAACAGTTCGATGACCGCACTGTATTGAGCAATGGTGTTGTTTGTATGACCTACGCAGATACCTTGAAGGAAAATCAATTTACTGTTAGGGTCATAGATAGCCCATGTCACGAATGATAGGTTCCGGGTACTTCGGAAAGCACCATCGGCGGAACCAATGTGAGGAGATACAGACATCTGTAAAGCAAGAAAAGCATAATAAACAGGAAAGTTGTTTGAAACTATCACCCAAAACCACGTTGTATAAAAATGAATCACACACTAATGTACATAAGTAACTATGCAAGATGAACTAAGCATAGTACTTTTTGGCCTAAAGCCCATTTTGGGGCTTATTGAGAGGATTTCCTTCATAATCAATAAGCTCACAGGCTCCTTTCTACAAAACCCATTTACAATATAGGGTCCATGCAACATACATTCGAACTTTCCTGCCCCTAGCTTATCGTTAGCTTGGTCGTATAGTAGGACCAAATCATCCTCATAGAAAGCGCGAGGGGAGACTAACTGATTGAAATGGGATTTGACCCGTTTTTTTTTAGCTTCGATGACCAAAGCAGCAAGATGGCGAGTCTCATCCATTCATTCTAATTATAGGAGGCATTCCTCTTGAGATGACGTTCCAGGGAGGAGTTTAATAACTAGCTTGAGTGAAGGAATCTCACATTTGATCGACAATGTTGCTTCCAGACCATAGACTAGCTGGAAAGGTGTGAAACCAGTTGTGTCTTTGGTCGAAGTTCGGCAGGCCCACAATGTCGAAAAGAGCATGAGATGCCAGTTTGACTTGCAGATCCTAATAGTACGCTAAAGCATGGTGACCAAAACCTTGTTCACGGCTTCAACTTGGCTGTTGGCCTGAGTGTAATATGGGGTTGAGCTATCATGGCACAAGCCCAATGCAGATGTCAGTTCTTCCATCATGTAATCTTTGAAATGGGATCCACAGTTTGTAACAATGGCTTGGGGTACGCCGAACTTGGAAATAACATGGTTAAAAAGGAATTAAGCCACCATCTTACCATCTACAGAGTATGTAAGCATCGCTTTGGCCCATTTGGTGAAATAATCCACAGCGACAATAATATACCCATGCCCCCTGACCGAACAAGGGTTACATGTCATATAATCGATGACTCATTTGGCAAAGGGACCAACGGTAATGACAAGGTGTAGGTGAGCGGGTGGGTTGCTAATCTTGCATTGGTAAATTTGGCATTCGTGATACTTGCAGACATCAAGAATGCAATCCTTGAAGCTAGATGACCATAAATAACCAGCGAGAAGGATTTTTTTAGCTATAGTGTAACCAGACATATGACTAACACATGCCCCCCGAGTGGTAATCATTGAGAGCTCTTTGAGCTTCCTAGATCATGAGGCATCGGCAAAGAACAGAATCAACACCGACATGGTATAAAGTATCGCTAATAATATGGTAGGGTTGGGAATGATGCCGAATCCTTCGGCGACCATCCTTGGTCAACACGGATCGGAACATGGAGGTTTGGAGAAACACGATGATGTCATTATACCATGGATCAAGGGTGCTAATCAAGAAAAGGGTTTAATCTAGAACTTGTTCATCTGCACTAGTAGGGAGAGCTTTAAGGGGAGGTGAACAAATCAATTTAGCAAAAACAAGCGACTTCTTAGATATGGCCGTAGTGAAGATCAAATCGAATTCTTGGAAGATAATGATCCATTTAGAATAATTTCCTTCGAGCGACTGACGAGTCAGGATATATTTCATAGGGTTTCATTTAGAAATCACTGCACTCTTATGTAAAAGGATATAGTGGCGAAATAATTGAACAACCTAAACAACAGCCAAAGCCAACTTCTCGACATGTGCATAATGTGTTTCAGTGTCGAGGAGATTCTGACTAAGGTAGTAGATCAAATGTTCGCTGCCTTTGCCGTCTTCTTGGACCAACACCATAGAAATGGTGCGAGGGGTTGCGGCTAGGTAAAGGAAGTAATATTGATAAAAATCTAGTGGATGCAACAAAGGAGCATTTTTGCGGATGGCCTTAAGATCATCAAAATATTTTTGGGCCATCTCATCCCATGCAAAGGGAGTTCCTTATTTGAGTAACTGGGTAAATCTTGTGGCTAGCCTGGTGTAGTTGGGTATAAAACGATGGAGAAGTTTGGCATTTCCTTTAAGGCTTTGGAGTTCATGTAGTGAAGATGGAGGGGGTAAATTTACAGTGACCTTAACTTTTAGCGGATCCAGGAAAATCTCATCCTTATAAATGATGAAGCCGAGGAGTCATCCTGATTCCACACACAAAACAAATTTGTGTGGATTTAACCATTGTCTACAGTGTAGAAAAATATTTCGAAGATGGTTTAGGTGATCTTGGCACCTATAAGAATGGGCAAGAAGTTCATCCAAGTAAGGCTAGACAATGTTGTGAATATCATGAAAAGAATAGGACATTGCCCATTAAAACGTGGCTCCAGCATTTTTGAGGCTGAAAGGGAGCTTCTTGTATGCGAACATACGCCATGGGCAGATAAAGGTTATCTTTTCTTGGTCAGCCAGTGTGATATTAATCTGGTTATAACTAGAAAAACCATCCATAAAGGAAAAGATCTCGCTCCCGGCACATTCATCAATGATTTGATCAATGAAAGGAGTAGGATAGTTATCTTTTGGACAGGCATGACTAAGATCTCGATAATCCATCCAAACTTGGATCGAGCCTTGTTTTATAGTCACCGGGACAATATTGGACACCCACTCTGTATGGGGGATGGGATAGATGAACCTAGCTTTGAGAAGCTTTTCAACTTCACCCTTAATAACAAAGGCCTTCCTAGGGTGCATTGGGTGAAGCCGTTGGCGAATGGGCTTCACGTGAGGATACTTTAGTATCTCATGCACCACAATTCTAAGATGATGCATGGCATTTATTTGTAAGACCATACAAACACATCATGGAATTCTTGAAATAGATGAGTATATGTCTTGATCTCATCCGTAGAACAATATACCCCAATATGAATGCGTTCAAAGACAACGGGTTTGATAGAAATGTCAATCGACATCGTTTGGGTAATATTACCCCAATTTCCTTACAACCATACTTCATGAGTAAGAGTCGATGGAAAAAATGGGGAAGAGGGCTCTTCGAAAGCAGTAGATATGACCGCCAAGCAAGGCACGAACGAGGATCAATGATGAGTATCGACCCATGGTGGTTCCTCGAGAGACATGATTTCCATGATACCTTCATCAGCGAGGAAGTCCTCGACTAAGGGATAATATGATTCCAAAGTGCCAAGCCACCGGGATTGAGAGTAAATATCGAGAGAGGTCTTCGACATATGAGAATTATAGGATGCGGAGTTTGAAGCCGAAACAATTTCTATGTGATTGACTTCAGCAGGACTAAGAGGCATGACCTTGCCCCAGTCATAAACAAGTTCTGGCACAGGTATGACCCAAGGATCAGATTTGATTGAGACCATGTTAACAAAGGCAACATGAGGAGGTGGGAGTAGAAAAATCCCCATTAAGGAAGAATATTTGAAGATACATGCCCCCACACTCTCATAGGGAGCACCAAATTGCTTGACATACGGAACATTGCCATCCGAGGATGAAGAGGCAAAGAAAGACAGTTGATCGATGGTGACAATCTTACCTTGATGGGGAAAATGGATCATAAGAAACAAAGAGGAGAGCACATCATGCATGACATGAGTCCAACTTCGGCCAAGTAGAAGATTATAATTAATATCAGTGTCAACAATCTCTACTTCGACCTACACTATCTTGCTTTCCAGGGTGATGACAGTGTTAGGTAAGACACCAAAGGGTTGCAAATCACGCCCACTAAAAGCTTCCAAAGTTTTTGAAGATTGGTTTAGTGTAGGGGAACGAATAGCCTTCCAGCATGCAGTTGGCATGATGTAGGTGGAAGCACCTTCATCTATGATGGTGTGGTGGATGGTCTTCTCATTAATGATTACCTGAATAAGAAAGGAAATCTAATGAGGGAGCTGTGGAACAACGTTCTCCAGATCGAAATAGATCAAATTAGAATCAGTGGGATTAATGTCACTGATAGATGACAACAAATATTTTCGCTGCGATGGGTAGCTTTGGAGTACCTCGAGAGTTGACATGGATGATGACGCGTGAGCCAAATCCTCAACAATATTGTAGCACTGAGTGGCTCAGGCATTGGGATTATATGAGGATTTTTGTAGCACACCTCAAGAGGGTGGCCACGTAGTGGAATTAGAGTTAGGGCACTTGATTTGCAGAGGGCCAGAACTTGGGGTAGAAGAAGAAGGTGAAGCTTCTTTTTCTTTCCCAGATGCCAGAGCTGGAATTTGATAATATTTTGATCGGGTAGCCACATTAATGGGCATGCTCATCATGAACACTTGAGATCCAGAGGAAGCAGATGGGGGTTTCTCTACCATTTGAGTCTATTGAGACGAAAATGGCTCTTTAAGCACAGCAGGGGTCCCTTTGAGTAGGCGACTAACTTCAAATCGTCATGGACAATCCTTAGTATCATGATCCGCCTCACAAATGAGGTAGGGATACTTAGGTTTCCATTGTGAAGATTCACGAGGAGACGATTTGGGAGGACCCTCTTTTGGGGCATCAGCTTTAGCCTTGCGTTTGACTTTCCTTTTTCCTTTCAAGGATTTTTTCATTATGGTAGACTGGCCAGTGTGGACCTCGGAGATTTTACCAAGGCCTGGTGGATTTCGAGATGAATTATTAGGAGAAACATTCGAGATTAACTTTTCTTTGCAATAATTTTTAGTAAGGGTTTGGGATACTGAACCAATAACTCCATGAACGGAAGGAACAACTAGTGGATTTGATGGTGTCAGATTAGATGATGGTCGTGGAGCATTGGGTAACAACTCGTATAAGGTGCCAGTCTGAGCGTAGACCATATCCAAGTGGCACGAATAATGGCTTGCTCTTCAGTGACACATCCACCCATAGCTATATCATGAGCAATTAGGGCTATTGATGATTTTTTAAACCATTCAATGAACAACTCATTAGCTATTTGGAACTTGATCAGGTGACGTCTACGTCTCCATTAATGGATATGATCACAGATATGTGTTGCAGTGCCTTGCTTAAGCAATGTGAGCAACTAGGTGCCAATTTCATAACGAACAGGTGGTTGAAAATGCGTGAGGAATTCCATGGCTAATGAATTGAAGTCATGGAAAGTACTTTGAGGTAGCTCAATGTACCATTTCACTATGGCACCAGTGAGGGTCTGTTGGAAAAGACGAAGATGAATGGAATCATCCATGTACGAGTTCGTCGAGCACTAGAGGTGATATGTCGTCACATGGGCTTGAGGATATTCTTTAGATTTTCCATCGAACTTTGGGCAATGACTTGGTATCTTGGATGGCACCAGAGGCTAGTATAGTGAATGAAGAATCGGATCATTCATAAGATGTGATACATCTGGAAATTCAATTGTGTCTAAAAAGGGTAATTAAGTGTTAAAATGCATGGGAGGCCAATGAGCAAGCAAATCGGGAGGAGCCCATCTATGCTGGTAAGGATTTTTTCCCCACAATGAGGGATTTTAGCCATATGGTATTTGAGGCTGCCCCCATTATGGATTACCTTGACCAAAGGGAGGATTCAAACCTTGAATACCTTGAAACTATCCATGCACAGGTTGCTGATAGGAAAGGTATGGGTTAAAGGGCTGCTAAGCCTATTGACCTTAGACATATGGGTATGGGACCTATTGTCCTTGAACATAGGGCTGTTGGGCCTATTGTCCCTGAACAAGAGGGTCTTGGACCTGCAGTCCTTGGCAATAAGGTTGATATACTTGTTTCCCTTGGATGTAGGGATTTTGTAGTTGGTGTCGTTGGCCAATAGGATTCTGAATTTGTTGACCCTGGATAAGAGGATCCTGCACTTGCTGCTATAGGATTTGACCTTGACACTGTCCATGCAAGGGTTGACCTTTTTGATATGTATACAAGAGTTGCTGCTGCCCAGGTATTTTTTGTTGTTGCAAGGGCTGACCTTGTGGTTACAAAAATTTTCCCTTATGTTGTAGAGGTTGGCCCTGCAAAGGTTGGGTTAAGAGGCATGCGAAGCATATTTCATCTATTGTTGCGTGACCTGCTGCAACTGTTGAAAGGACAAAACTTCTGGTTGTTGCAGGTGACCTTGTCGTAGGAAAAATTTTCCCTTGCGATTGTGTGGAAAGACCTTGCTGCAACAAAGGTTTCCATTGTGGTAACAAAGGCTACCTTGGTTGTTGTAGAGGATGTCCTTGCTATTGCAATGGTACTTGAACAATGCCTAAGAAATTATGGAACTGAGTCTAGCCATAGCCAGGCTGGATGTACTGCCCAGATTAGAGGATGTAAGGTTGATTAACCAATCATTGGCAACGATTTGGAATGTAAGGATTTTGGTATTGGACCTAAGCCCCATAGGGCTGTTGATACTGAACATTGCTCGATCTAGACGGACCAACAAGATTCTGAACCGGTTGGTACTGGACATTGCTTGATCGAGTAGGGTCAATAAGGTTATAAACAATACCAGAAGAGGGCTCGTTTATACCAAGCATGTGAGCTTGTGAGCCACTCACATTAGTGGCACCTGACACCATACAGACATTAAGGTTATGCCCCCAGGCAGTGACACAATGTGGCCACTAACTAATGGGACAAAAAAACTAACATAAATAATATTTGAAACCGTTGGTTGTGACTGATGTGTAACTGGGATTGATGATACAAGAGTGTTCAGGACGGTGCGTTGCACCTGGACTGAAGTAAAAACTGGTTGGGAAGTCATATTTGTGACGTACGGACCTGACCTAGGCCTGATGCTTGACGCCCAAATAGAATAATGGTAGAGTGATGAGGCATAAGGTGTGCCTCAAACTAAGTGCCCTACAGACACATAGTCGGGTGGCAAGCTGGTGGGAATACCTTCTGAATAAGGGAAACCCTCAGGGGGAAACTACAACTTCAATTCTTCCCCCTCAACAATGTGTGGAATAGAAACTTTGGACTCATCTAGAGAAGTGACTTGAGCATCGCCTTAAAGTTCCATGTTCGAAAACAAACGATGACAAATAAGTGAATGTGTATTGGGGGATAGTTCCAAAGGAACACTTGGTTGGTCGTACCGATTGTAAGGATGCTACAGTGATATCTCGACAACATCAAACAAAGGGTTCAGAGGATAGATAATTAGTCCAAGATGACCGTGAGTGGTCGACAAGTTCTCTAGAGTTCGAATGTTATATACCTAGGGGGGTAATATGGGGTACCAAGGGAGGTACCCAAGGTAATAATGTAATAATGGGATGGGCCATAGTAATAAATAAGGTGGTTAACCCATGTCATGTAAGGGACCACAAGTAGTTGATGGTATGAGGAAACCATGGTAATGATGCATGGTATTGTATGTATGAGGCCTATATAGAGGCTAGTGACTCCACATGGAGAGATATGAAGAGAAATATTCTTGTATGAACAAGCATATGGCTTGTGGAGTATTCTCCTTCCTTAAGGAGTGATTGTATGGTGTTGCCCTACCTTAAGGGTTTGATCAATAAAGAATCATTTCTATCTATTTCTATCTTGTTATTTATTGGGTTATTTCTGTTATCATATATTTTTGGGTTAGATCTACAACAAGTGGTATCAGAGCACTTTCTTGGGCACAAAAGTGGAATTTTTTTTTACTTTTTGCAGGATTTCAAGGGCGGCGAGTTTGCAGATCAGATCTATATGTTTTGGTTCAAGATCTGAAAAATATTATTGTAGATCTATATTCTTTGTGAAAAAATAGCTGATTTCAAAAAAAAAATCAGTCGAATCCGAGTCCGGATGAAGGAGATATCGCTGATCTAAAAATAAGTGGGGTTGAAGGTAATTTTTCCGAGCAGCGCGTTTGCGGCGCAGATCTAGACGTCCTGGTACATGATTTGCAAAATCTAATTGCAGATATGGAGTCTTTGTGAAAAAACACCCAATTAAAAAAAAAAAATCAGGCGAATCGGAATCCGGATGAGGGAGATATCGCTGATTTAAAATCAGCACTTTTTCATAAATTTTGGGTGACGGCGGGAGAGTAGCAACGCAGATCTAGAATTCTAGTGCCTGGATTAGGATTTCTATCACATGGGCAGATGCAGAATGGTTGTTACATTTCCAAAAATAGGTTATAATAGAGATTCTGAGCAATATTGACGAAATTGTGACATTCTTAAATTTTCGCCAAGTAAGTGGATTTTTTCAAACCTTCATGGCTTATAGCAAGGAATTTTTTACAGGAAAAGATGATGGTTCGATTATTGAAGAATACATATAAGGACTAAAGCTTATATATGGGAGATATTGGAGGGATTCAGTGTGGTTTAATTTAAAAGATGAGGTTGCCAAATGGTGGTACTCACTTGACAAAACGCAGTTGACCAAACTTTCAGATGCAGAATTTGAAAAAGTCCTTTTGGACAAATGGTCTCGAGCTAGAAAAAAGGAGAATGAGACACATAAGGGGTTAATTTCTACGGGTGTCTCCTTATTGCAGGTTCATGAATTGATTCAGAAAGAGAAGATCATTATTTCTATCAATCCTAATGGTAAACATAATTTTATCAATGTTAATTTGGCAAAAAAATTGCAAGTCCCAGCAAAATATATTGAAAATACACAGGTTAATGATAAGGATGTTCAAATTTATAAGGATTTGAAACTTTCTATGGATAAATATGTGTTTCATAGTGATTTTTATGCTTCAGATATGGATAACATGGATGTTGTTTTGGGATATCCTTGGATGGAATCCGTGGGTACTATCAATATTAATGTACAGAAGAAATTCCTGAAGCTATGGTATAAAAAGAAGAAAATTACATTACAGGATATTTCCATCCATAAACAGGTAGAGCACATGGAGGCTGAAGCAGAAGCTGTTCAAGGGACTGACATATCAGATGATGAGCCTTTGATGATCGACAATCAAACACAAACAGAGGTTGCAGAAGAAAAGGTTACAGGTGATGATACATCAGAGGAGGGCTCAGTGGTTGAAGTCATCTTGAAAAAGAAGACACCACAACAGGCACCACCGCAGGGTGAAGTCAAGCAAAAGCCATCGTGGGTTAAAACTTCAACATATCATCACCCACATCACCCTGCAAGACAACCATCAAGATGGAAACCAAGTAGTCACATGACGGATACAAAGGAGAGACCATCCACCTACTACACATCAACAAAGAAGAGCTGCCATGGTCAACTTCCATCTCAAGCGAGCGAGGCACTAGCGAGATCGAGGGTTCACCTTTCTCTTGGATGGCTAGATGCACGTGCATGGTATCAGTGGACTACTCTTTTGAGTAGATCTTATTATTTGTTTTCTTCCCATGTTTCGGGGACGAAACATGCTAAGGGGGGTGAAATGTTATATACCTAGGGGGGTAATATGGGGTACCGAGGGAGGTACCCAAGGTAATAAGGTAATAATGGGATGGGCCATAGTAATAAATAAGGTGGTTAACCCATGTCATGTAAGGGATCACAAGTAGTTAATAATAATGTAATGGGCCCATGGTATTAGTTGATGGTATCAATAAACCATCGTAATGATGCATGGTATTGTATGTATGAGGCCTATATAGAGGCTAGAGACTCCACATGGAGATATATGAAGAGAAGTATTATTGTATGAACAAGCATATGGCTTGTGGAGTGTTCTCCTTCCTTAAGGAGTGAATGTATGGTGTTTCCCTACCTCAAGGGTTTGATCAAAAAGCATTCTATCTTATTTCTTGGGATTATTTTCATAAACTTATATTTTCATATCGATCTATAATATTTTGGGTTAGATCACACTCCACAAGCCATATGCCTGTTCATACAAGAATACTTCTCTTCATATCTCCATGTGGAGTCTCTAGCCTCTATATAGGCCTCATACATACAATACCATGCATCATTACCATGGTTTACTCATACCATCAACTAATACCATGGGCCCATTACATTATTATTAACTACTTGTGGTCCCTAACATGACATGGGTTAACCACCTTATTTATTACTATGGCCCATCCCATTATTACCTTATTACCTTGGGTACCTCCCTCGATACCCCATATTACCCCCCTAGGTATATAATAGAAAGACGATTCATCGAACGGTTATTGATGAAGGTGCCTCGACCTGCATCATGTCATTTTCGTGTTGAAAAGACATTGACTATCCTTCTCTTGACCAATCTCTGAACACCTTGGAAGCCTTTGATGGTAGAGTTTCATGTCCATACAGTATTCTCACAAACTTTCCGATTACATTAGAAGGAAAAACCGTTGAATTAGAAGTAGAAGTTGTAGATACCAATCTAAACAAAAACCGTCTTCTCTGGCGAAGCTGGTCTCACGCCATATTTTGTGTGGTGTCTTCTTTGTTCCGAGTACTTAATTTTCCTCATGAAGGAAAAACTGTCATGGTTGATCAACTGTCCTTATTTTCTTCTAGTTCATCAAACAACAACATTCCTTACATGGGAAATATTGAGATTCCTTACGAGAGAGTGGGGGTAGGTCACTTCAAAGACTCTACTTAAATGGGCACCTTTTCTCTCCCACCTCCAAATGTTCATTCAATTAATATGATATCGGACTATACATATCCTTGGATTATCCCTACCGATGATCAAATTGACTCATTTGGTGATGTTATGCCTTTAAGTCCATTGGAGATAAATTATCAAGAAATTGTCTTAGCTTCGATGGCCACTTTAGAAAGTCATACTGTCTTCAGTATGAACCTGAATACTTGCATGCCATCTCCCTGGCTGGGTACTTTGGATTCTCCAGATCCTTTAACGAGGCATTCCCCACTGACGAGAGTATCATGGAGGTCATGTCTCTAGATGAAATTCCATGGAACGGTCTGCATCATTGTTCTTCTTTTCTTCCTAGCCTTGATGAGGTGCCTTCCTATCTTGAAGCGTCTGTTTCTCATTCTCCTACACCTCCACTTCAGACACCTATCCTGGTACATGAATTCTTGTTGGAGGTTAATATGGGAAACATCACTACTATAATGCCTCTTGACATTTCCGCTAAACTGGGAATTGTCGAGAACATTCATATTGGGGTTTCTTGTTCTCCAGATGAGATCTGGATTTATACTCAACTTTTAAAATAATTTTGAGAAATTTTCGCTTGGTCATACGAGGAAATGCTTGGTGTCAATCTAGCCATAGTGGTGCATGAGATTCTGACTTATCCTGGTGCTAAGCCTGTTCGACAATGGCTTCGCCCTATGCACCCTCAAAATGCTGTTGGTATCAAAGCAGAGGTAGAGAAGCTTTTGAAAGTGAGTTTCAATTATCCAATTCCATTGACGGATTGGGTATCAAATATCATCCTTTTTGCCAAAAAGTAGGGCACGATATGTGTTTGTGTTGATTGCCACGATATCGACCACACGTGTCCTAAGGACAATGACCAAATCATTGACGAATGTGCTGGTAGTGAGATTTTTTCATTCATGGATGATTTTCTAGCTATAACCAAATTAACATTTCACCCATCGATCAGCATAAAACGATATTTATCTGTCCATGGGGTACTTTTGCTTAAAAAAAATTTCCTTTCAGTTTGAAGAATGCTAGTGCTACCTTCCAATGAGAAATGTCTTATGCATTTCATGACATTCGATACATTGTTCAACCATACCTCAATGACATACCAACTCATTCGGCTAAACGTCATGACCATCTAGATCACTTAAGAGCCATCTTTCTATGATGTCGGCATTACAATATCTGTCTCAATCCACACAAGTGTGTGTTTTACATCTAGACTGGTTGTCTCTTAGGTTTTGGGGTGTCTCGTGAAGGTATCAGGATTGATCCTTTGAATGTTGAGGCCATAGTCAATTTACCCCCACTACATCACTACTACAATTCCAGAGCCTGCAGGGAAAAGCTAATTTTCTCAGTTGATTTGTCCCTAATTACACCAAACTTTCTAAAGGTTTTACTCGCTTACTTAAGAAGGGATCCCTTCTATTTTGGATGAAGTTTCCCAGGACTCTTTCAATGCTTTAAAGAATGCATTGATTAGTGCTCCTTTACTGCATCCCCAATTATTGCCGCGATTAATTCTTGTATTTGGCTACAACTAATACCACTATTGCTATGGTATTAGTTTAGGACGACAATGATGGCAATGAGCACGTGGTTTATTATCTGAGCCGGAATCTGCTTGATACTAAGTCTCGATATGCTCATGCCGAGAAGCTTGCCTTGGCAGCAGTGCATGTTGTCCAAAGATTTTGACACTATATCCTTTTATGGAAAACCACCGTGATTTCTAATTGTAACCCCATGACATATATACTAACTCACCAACTACCGGGGGGAAAATACTCCAAATTATTCATGATCCTAGAGGAGTTTGATTTGGAATTTACTGCTTCCAAACCAAAGAAATTGCTCGTCTTTGTTGAGCTAATCTGTTCTCTTTCGTCTGCAAGCACTATAACTACTTTTACTGAGCAGATACCCGATGAAATTTTGTTTTTGATCGACACTCTTAACCCATGGTATGGAGATATTATTTTTTATCTCCAAACCCAAACTTTCTGATCTGAGTTGTCCCGATCTAACTGACACAACATTCGGCATCAATCACAACCCTATCAGATCCTCAGTGATACATTATATCGGGTCAGTGTGGATTCTATTCTTCATAGATGTCTCACACTTGAAGATGTTGAGTGGGTCTTAAATGATTGCCACTCTAGTGCCTGTGTTGGTCATATGTCTGGATATGCCACTTCTCAGAAAATCCTCTGTGTCGGTTATTTTTTGCCGTCTATTTTCAAAGACTGGATTCTAGCTATCCAAAAATGCCATGAATGCCAGATTTTTAACTGCAAGTAGCGTACCCCACCCGCACCTCTACACCTAGTTATTACCATTGGCCCATTTTCCAAATGGGGCATTGATTTCATGACATGTAACCCTCGCTCGACCGGGGGCATGGTTACATCATCATCGTCGTCGACTATTTTACGAAATGGGCCAAGGCGATGCCGACATACAATGTTGATGGTATTATTGCTGCTTAGTTCCTTTTTAACTATGTCATGGCATGTTTTGGTGTCCCTTAAGCTATCATGACTCACCATGTATCACATTTTCATTAGCACGTGATGACAGAGCTAACTGCTTAGTTAGGCCTTTGACATGATAACTCAACTCCTTATTATCCACAAGCCAATGGCTAGGTTGAAGCGGTCAATAAAGTTTTGATTACTATTCTTCAATGTATCATTGGGAAGCACAAAAAGGATTGTAATTTGATGCTATTCTCAGCTCTTTGGGCTTATCAAACTTCTTCTAAGACAACCACTAGATTCACTCCATTCCAGTTGGTGTATGGTTTAGAGGAAACTCTTCCAATCAAATACGAAATCCATTCGCTTAAGCTAGCTATCAAACTTGTTTCAAATACCTCACCTGAGGAGGAGCGACTATTGTACCTTGAGAGACTTGATGAAACTCATCGCATTGTTACGATGGTCATCGAAGCTCAAAATAAGCGAGTCAAAGCTCATTTTGACCAAATCGTATCTCCTCGCACTTTTGCTAAAGGTGACTTGGTCCTTATTTATGATCAAGCCAATGATAAATTGGGGCAGACAAGTTCTAACCCATGTGGCATGGGCCCTACGTCATCAAGCATGTCTTATAGAAAGGTGCCTATGAGGTATGTGATTATGAGGGAAATTCATTGTCACAGCCCTGTAATGGGTTGTATCTAAAAAAGTATTGTGTGTGAAATTTATGTAATAATTTTGTACATTAGTGTGTTAATTCATTAGTGTGCATTTTTTATTTTTGGCTTGTTTGTTTGTTTTGTAGATGTGTTTTTCTACTTACCCTATGTTCCACTCGGTTTGCAGATGTAGTCAAGCCATTACGTTGGTTTTGTTGATGATGCTTGTCGTAGCACACAAAACCTCTCTTCTGCATCATGGGTACTCTATGACCCTAATGATGAGTTGATTAACTTACAAGGTATCTACCTTGGTCAAACAATAGAAGTAGTTTCTCTTGGCATTAGGGATTTGGTTGTCAAGTTCGATTCACAACTCATTTTGTTAAAATTAAACAATCATTACTCATTAAGATATCCACAAATATTGCATATGTATCTACTTGTTAGATTGTTGGAAAGAAATTTTGATTACATTACATATCAACATATTCCACATAATTTAAATACATTAACTGATGCATTAGCAAATTTTGTTCTTGATATACATTTGCGTCATTTATAAAACTGAATCATGTTATGAACACATAAGTAGAAATAAAACATGCACACACATAGACACACACACACACACACACACACACATATTCCATGTAATTTAAATACATTAACTGATGCATTAGCAAATTTTGTTCTTGATAGACATTTGCGTCATTTATAAAACTGAATCATGTTATGAACACATAAGTAGAAATAAAACATGCACACACACACACACACACACACACACATCGCGTCTTCTAGAGTGTTTACATCAAAATGTCAAAAAATAGAGTGTTCTGTGACACTCGGATTTCAAAGCCTACAACATGTGTAAAAGACCTAGATAAACTATCAAACTGCACGGTGCTCATGACAGCACGAGACTACCCTGATCACTCAGCCTAGAAGCCGACGCAGTCTCACAAAGACTCCCATAGTGTGTCTCTGCCAACGCAGTGGAACATCATCAATAGTGGCATAATCTAGAACCCCTTGAGTTATTGCCTCCAGATTGCACTCCATCTCAGCCAAGGGGTCAGCCCCTTCCTTGTAGTTTGCACTGACTATCGAATGAGCAGCTCACCATGCTATTGGCGACATGCCTGGTGGTATCTCTGGTATCACATATGCACATTTATCATAAGTTGAGTCTCAGTTTAAATTTTTACAAAATATCATAAAACTTGAAAAAATCCAAAAACAAGTTTTTACCTGCATCGATCCACTATTCGCCTCGTAGTAGAGGTAGATCTAGATGCCACCTAAAATCTATGCCAGCATAAGCGTAGTCATTTACCACGAGTGCTTGGTGTTTAATACAAGTGAAGAACTGTGGTGGATAATGCATATGTTGACCCGTGCCTCCTCGAGGCATGAGCTAGCTCCATGTCATGAGTCTTAGATCTCGAGGGGTGGGATCTGGTAACTCTTCCCATTGATACCAGAATAGGGGCACTCACTCCAAAAATAAGGTCACCAGTATAGAATCGAACCTGAATTGCTTCAGGTGTCCATGCTTCCCCTTGGTTAGTTGACATTTCATGTTTGCCAAAAGGCCTCCACAGTAATTGAAGATGGTGGGGGTCAAGCATGTGATAACGTATTGGAACTAGGATTTTGAAGCCTCATGCAAGGCTTGCATGCTTGACACACATGACATAGTGAACAAAATCGTTCTCAAGAAAAGGTTGTTTGTGATTTTCACAATCTTCACGTTACCTCCGTTGGTAATTTTGGCACCAAGACAATACCTCTAGACTAGACCCATGGTACTCTCCCCTCCTTGGTGAGATCCAAAGAGTTGAACTACTTCCCCTCATTGGGACAATCCCATGATGAAGTAGATATACATCTCCCCCAATTCTAGTTCCTTGCCATTTATGATCAATATCTCTCGGTCTACATCCTAGAGACTGATCAGATAGGGAAGTGACTCCATCTGAGCTCTTAACCCTGTGGTCCTGAATATTTTTAGCAACCCGCAATCGCTCAGAGCATTTATGGACGCAATATCTTGAGCTTCTTGAAAGTCTTCGGCCTCAGGCCTCTTTCTTTCCACTCCAAGACCATATTCTCCTGCAAAACAACATTTAAACACTTATTAAAGCCTTTTTTATGGATTAAAATCATCAAATTTTGCTTAAAAGAGAGTTTTATATCTCAAAAAACTGCCCTCGATGCCATTGCGTCTATTTTTATAAACAGTGCGATGGAATTACGCAAGCCTTTAGGCTCGAGCACGACCATCACAGGTTCGATGAGCATACCCGCGATGGTTTCCGATGCCCTAAAATTTTGAAATCCTCCTTTCTTTCATAAAATTTACTATTTAAAATGCATAAAAGGTAATGAAATGAAGGAGCAGGGATGAGGCTCTTATCTGTCACAGACAGATTGTGAAACAATACCTTGGATCTCTTGCAACAATCACTAGAAAATCAAGAGAATTAGGGCACAAAAAGCACTTTTAGAGCTCAGTTTGGTAAAATGGTAAAAAATGAAATTACTTTTACCTATTTATAAGTTTTGAAAGTCATTTGTCAATATTTTTCATAATATTTTAATATTTTCTCTCGATATCAGAGATGGGTGTGTTTCTTGTGTAGTTATAGGTTCCTTCGATGTGAACAATGACCATTATTGACTGATTATGGGAGTTTTATTTTATTTCTTTTTCAGACTCATTAAACAAACGAAAAAGGAACCCCCTTGAGTCATATTGCAACTCTTTTCTGATTCCTGAAAATTGAAAAGATTTTCGAGTACTTGTCATTTTGAACTCATTAAAGTAAATGAATCGATGTCACCTTAGTATACGTTTACCCCTTTTTTGGGCTGAAATTGACTATTTACGAAAAAGGTACACCTTGGTCGACATGGTCAAGAGGTTCCCTCGAATATTGTTTTCTACCTTTTAGGGTTCGAAGGACAAATTACGAAAAAGGACATGATGGAGTTATCTTTTTCGTTTCTCTTTCAAACTCTCTAAATATGAAAAAGATACCGAGCTATTCTTACGTTGAGCTCGCTAAAAATTTGCGTCGAAAGGCTCATCAGCATGATGAGACCGAGCTTCTCCTTCCTAGGGCTTGTAAAACTAACTAGGATGGATTCATTCGAAGAATGAAGTTACATGACAAACATATGCTATCCCCTTCAATATTGTGATAAAAATAATTGGGGTACTCACTAGAAATAGCAGGGAAGAATGAAGTTGAGACATCCTTTGTATAGATAGCATGTCACTCTTGAACATGACACTCTTCTTCTCTCGTGTCAGGTGTGGGATATCCTCATTTAGTCATTTGTCCTCTCGGATTTTGGTGATCCATTTTGCTTCTCATTTGACTATTCCACACTGTCATCATGACCTTTAGTCCTATGTTGAGTCAGATGCAGCCACACTCTAGAGTCGTGTCGCCAATATGTTCAAGAGAAGTCCAATCTGTGGTTATTTACCTATACATTGTTTGAGTCATTGCTATAGTCCTGAATATTATTCCACTTTATTCCTTGTTTGGTGTCGTTGATGGGGGATTCATCATTTCCCTCCTTCGACGGGTCACTTCCTATCGACTTCAGCTCATTATCCATGAAGATGACTTAGGAACTCCCTTCAGTACCTTATAGCTGGCATGCCCTAATGGCCAATTCTTCGAATCCGACAACACGTCTTCATTAATTCGCTTTCGATCGAGTGATTCCATGAGTGTTTGAACTCAACTTCATTGTCACAATCACAGATTGTACCATTGTACCTTGAGATCCATTGTCATTATTGGTGGTTTCTCTCGTACCTATTAATGGTCCACATCATTGGCCAGTAATCAGGTGGTTTTCTAGCATGTTTGACTTCAACACTCTTTCGTATTTTAGGATTCATACATTGATCATGTCAGGATGGAGCGCAAGACCCTAATTCTTATCTGTTACGACTCAAGTTTCAAGGAGTTATATATCATTCATGACTTTACACATGTTTCTACTATACAGATGGCTATGACCATACTGTGAGACTTTATATTTATGATGATCCTTGTTATTTGGATGGCTACACCCATACCATGGACCTTTTCATATCATCTTTATCATCTGGATGGCTGCATCCATGCTCTGGATTCATGTCTTGATCTCAGATATGTATATGTATATGCATCCTTGATTTTCAGGTCTCTTGATAGTGCGTGTCCTCGTCCTTGCCAAAATCTAGTAAAGCATCTTAGCCATCACTACTTGTTCTTCCTTCATGCTTTAGGAAGCATCTATTACATAGTATTTTGTCACGCCTCCTGCACTTCCATGAAGTGCCCGAAACATGATCATTATAAAATATACTCATCCATGTATGCAACTCAAATCCCTCATTTAAAATTGCTTCGAAAAACTTTGGAGCTTTCCTTGAAGAAATAACTTTTAAAACCCTAAATGAGGGTCATCACCATTATGAAGCTCAAAACTACGATGATCCCCTGTTCCACTGTGTTAAGCCAGTGATGGCATCGTTTTATTCCCTTTCATACCCTGCAATGGTCTCAAAAATGAAGTTTTCCCAAAGAGGATGAGAAGCTTCTAGAGTAGCGAGATGGAGGTGGATTCACATAGATGAGGTTGAATCCTTTTAATTTGACCTCTTGATCTCATCCCTATGAGCTACCTTCTTGAGATGTGGGCCTAATTCTATCTTTGGAGAAGTACTAACTCCCTCTCCCAACCTATAAATTACTGCTCTCCCATTCCCAATGGTTGATCCATGTCCATTTGCACCCCTATGCTGAGCTTGTGCTTAGAGGCTATTCATTAGACTTGGAGAAGGAGTGTTTGGAGAGTTTCTTGGCTTGGACTTGGATTACCACTCAGGGAGAGCCTTTCAACATCAAGGCTATGGTTGTAAGCTTCCCTTAATTCTTTAAATAATAATACAACTGCTGGTTCATCTTCCAAAAATATATATGTTCATGTATGTATTGGCTTGGCATTCCTTTATCAACTAAGTAGGTTATTATTGGATTTTCTATTGGTTTTGGCATGCTTTGTTGCCTCTTGATCACTTGTGCATGTACATAAGCGTTGAAAGAAGAAGTAACAAGTCTAGGGCACAAGTGGTTTGAGGATCTCAATGAAGGAAATCAGAATAGCATCAAAGCAAGATACGCCATCTCTGTTTTTCTACTTTTCAATTCTAATCTAGGAATATATCTAATTGATTGTCACTTTAGTTGCTAGACCCACTCATTGGGATAGAGGGAGCATCTCTATCCGTAGAGAGGATTAACCTTGTCAAAAATATCCAAGCCATATGACGCCTCAAATCCATTAACCTTACCTTTCTTTATTACCTTTCCCATGACTATCTCGTTATTGTCTATTTTACACCAACGGATCCAAACAATCCAACTAGATGTCATACGCTTGCCTCCAACTTCCTTTATACATGCACCAACTTCATTCGAGTCTTAAATTTCCTACTGGATTTCATTCATCTCTTTTTGAGCTCCACTAACTTTCATCTTTCCCAATAAATTCCCAAGATTCAAAACTTAAAAGGAAAGCACAAGAAACAAACACGAAGAAAACCATGAAAAATGATAACAATACGACACCACAAACAAAGTCACATGATCATGCACTAGACATAACAAAACTGTAAATCAAGGGCAAGCAAATCACAGGAAAAAAAGCACAAAACTAACAACACACAACATAACTAAATCCCCATGGTTCCGAGAGCTTCCAAGGGAAATATCAACCTAAGCATTCTTCAAGATTCCATGGCAATTTCTTTTTCCATGAAACTCCCTTGCATCATATTCCCTTCAACACATAACTATCAATGCATAAATAAACATAACAATACATTGGTTACCTTACCTTGCTGTGCCAAGCACACTTCTTGCAACTGAACACACCCACAACATTTGTGAAGGGAATCCAATTCCCTTGACAGATCTATGTGTAACTAGGGACTAACTAATATACCTATCAAGTACATGCTCATGAATCTAGCACATATCCACATAATGTCAAGCAAAATTAAGGTTAAGAGGACTTCCTGTATGAAAATCACTCATTCATCTAGAATTAGAGTTTTCAAACATAGCCAAAGGAATTCTTGTCCAATTCCTTTATTTTACCTTTTTAATTTGTTGCAATAGAGTCTTACTATGCACTATCAAATCACCCAACTGTTAGTTATATAACACATCAACTATTACCTTGTCAAGCTAAAAGCAAGCATGTTTTCCTACAACTATTCATACATGTCAACCACACATCCCAAATATCAAGACAATCATATCTATGAATTTAAAATCAAACTTTAGCAAGGCTAAAAATCATGTCATAGTCCATAGTCAACTCATAGTCATTAGACATAATGCTACAACAATCACCTACTACACTCAAGTACATATCAACTATCTCAACACATATGTGTTAATACAATCATCTTAAAACAAGATCATTTGAACTCATACTCATATCATTCAAGTAACCAAACATTCAATTGACCTGCACACATACCATGTTAAATAAATCATCTAGATAATATAATAGACACCAAACATTCAAACTCCAAATAGACGACATAATCAAACAATCAAGCACAAAATATACGACATAAGGAAACTCATACCTTCATGTTACTCAGGGGATGCTATCTTATCTATACAATCAATCTATATTATCACAATATAACTTCACAAAATATCAACTCAAACATAAACAACGTCATGATATCCATAATAGTCACTAGCTAGCATGTTCACATCATAAGCTCCTAAACATTTATCATTCATACATAATAATCACATCTGCACAGTGAGTCTAGATTAGTATGACTTAATATCGCAACCTATTAACTCATACCTGAATGTCATAACCCTAACCATTTTTATAGACCAATCCAACTTAGTAGGATACATATAACATCAAGGTCTTAATGTAATAACCCTAATCATCAAGCTACTAGCATATAACAACAACAAGTTAACCTATAACATAGTCATCAACAACATGTAACATAATCAACAAGCTAACTATCATATAACAACAAGAAGTGAACCTATAACATACGCATCAACAACATATACATACTCATCAAGTTATTTAACATAAAATAATAATAGCAATGCATACAACCACATATCACTATCATTCATGACTATATGAAACATGTGCATATGACTATACCAATCAACTAGCATCTATCATGTATATAAAAATAACATCAATAGAATGAAATACATACACATAACCATAATTCATATAACAATTCTTAACCTACATACCTGCATGCCCAACATACAACTTGTAGGACAACATGCTCTTGCCTCGAGGTCCAATGCTGCAACTTCACTTTAATGATCTACATTTCCCGCTCTATCTCAGCCAACACATTAGCAGAATAACATACCAATATCATCACGATGACCTGATTGCATACAATGAACTTATGCACAACAACCTTCACCATGAAAATGCATGCATGACAACATATAGACATCGACATGCATAACACATGCATATACAATCATACATTCATGTCGACACGTCCCACAAAAACACTATCAACCTTCACATGATGACATCATTACAACCATGATCAACACCATCCAAATGTAATAAGTACTTGGACTACAACCATAAGGAAAACTATGCAACTGACATGAGTGCATGACCAACACACAACCCATCCTATCCAAGGGGCGAACCATGCTCTAATAGCACTCTGTAACGCCCTCCTCCCACATCTATCCAAGAAACCATCTATACGGGATTAACATGTGACGAGAGACCACTATGATATTATTCTACCTCCCAAGTCACGTTAAGGAAGTGGAATTAATGGAAACACACAATACATACCTTCAACATCAACATTAAGACCCCGAGGAACCGACCCAACCTTTCTGCCAACCAACCTCTAGGGTCCATAGACATTTTGGAAAACTTGACCTTTGGATGCTCTCATGCTATGGGCATGCCGACATCCAAGGACCTATGGACGCTCTCACAAGCTTGCAAGCCAACATCTAAGGACTATTTTTCTTAGTTCTATGCCAGCGTCCCCGAGATTTAAGCCACATTTTCAGGACGAGAGCCTAGGTCACTGCCCATAATTGAATGACACCTTCATAACAATAAGATAACATGGAAATAATAGTACTAATGCAATTACTTGAATAATACCTTGATTGGACCCCTACTAGCCATGACAGGCATTTCCTTAAACATATCATGAATATGTAATCAATAGGTGTAAATAACATATCTGAGCATAGGGGTCTTGTACTTATCTGAGTTTCTCTATGAAGCATTGCTTCCTTATCAAGAGGGCCTCTATTTTCTTCATTTTCTATTATCTTCCTTCAATTTCCTCCTCACATGCAACTTGTGACCTTTCACCTTCCTTTTCTCCTAATTTCATTTATTTTCATCAATAAATGTATCAAAATTCCATTTTTCCTTTCCAAAGCCTTTTCCATTTCCTTTGCCAATTTCCTTAGCCATAATAAACCGAATGAACACCCACTAGGATGTTTTTCCCACCATTCAACTTGGAATACATGTCCCATCAACCGTGGTCTTATATATTTTTACATGAGTTTTTTAACCAGGGCTGTTACAAAACCCTCCCCCTCAGGGGAACACCATCCTCGGCGTTCAATGACACCTATAACCAAAAAGGTTGCCAAAAAACAAAACATACTACCCATGGAACTTTATAACACAACTCGTTGCAGTATTTAGAATAACCATCTGTTAAAACATGACAAACATAACGTTTACTAGAGCTTTATAACACAACTCATTATGATATTTACAATCCACATATAGTTATACACATTTGCTTCAATCATCAAATAACCATGCTATCTATGGAGCTTTATAAATCCAACTCGATATAATATTTACAATAATACCCACATATACACATATGCACATTTTCTCAACCATCAAATAAAAGGATACGATGCCTGCATATGCAACATGGGAATCAAGAGGCTCACACCTCCACCCTCAACGTAATACTAGGATTCACCTCCTTCCTAGGAAGTCTAGAATCCACAATCAAAGTCAAAGCTACATCCAATGTGGAGTGCTACAATCTTGGACCACTTGTCCTCTCAGTGAACAGTTACCAACTCATTGTTGCAGGGCACACTCCCCATGTGCATTTGATTCCATCTAGCAATGCTAATGCCCAAAAAAAATCCATCTATGACCTTCCCTTCCCTTTTTCACAGCCCCTCGGGAAATCTGATCACCACCTTCCGTGTGTCACACACCTTCCAAGTTTCGTTGGCACTCCCATCCCTGGAAGTCCATCCCTTGGCAAGGCTTCCTTCCATTGTAAGATAAAAATACCAAGTCATATCCCTACCTTAAGCCAACATACCGGTCATAGAATCCTCATGGAAATCAATGGACACTATTGGGTACCAGTGTCCCACAATGTCCCTACTACTAAATACTTTACCAGCATACCACTGCATTTTCCAATTCCTTTTTCTATTTTTTCTAATGCTTGCCATCAGTTTCAACCACCCGACTGGTCATTTTCGTGCTTCCTATACCAAGCACATAACTTCCATTAGATTTAAAACAAATTGAAATAAATTCACATCATACCTCATTGGTAGCTTGCCAATAAAGTACACTTGCAATCCTATTTACTTCCTGCCACAACAAGTCAAACTAGCATCTTTGACCAAATCAACATGTATAAAAATATCACATTAGTGTAGCTCAAAACACAACCATCATAGATCAAAATCATGAATCACATGCAATCATCATAAACCAAAATCATAGATCACATGTAATCAACATAGAAAAAAATCATAAATCACATGCATAATCAAATTGAAATAAAATACTGATACTTATCCATTAATCAACCCTTAGCTTCTACCTTTGTCCTTGTTCTGTACACTCTTTGGACTGGTTTCCACACTATAAAAACACCCAATGCCTTTTCCTCAACCATGTGCACATACACATAGTGTGTATCACAAACATACAATAACACATATCATACCAGACCACACAATACATGCATCTACAACTCACACACAACACATACACCTACACCTAGTGTAAAACAAAACATAATACATGTGCCTACACCCAGTGTACACCACCACATAATACACGTAGTACATCCAATGTATGCGACCACCCAATACATACACCTACACCTGATGTACAACACAACGAGTACACATGTCACGATACCACAACTACACAATGCACATACATAGTACTGCATTCCTGCAACATAACATCTATGACATGTACACAATACCACATGTACATGAGTACCATAGGTACAATATGTACATAATACCACCTGTACAAAGCACCACTTACACAACGTGTACACAACATCACATGTACACGACACCACCTGCACAACATGTACACAATACCAAATGTACACCGTACCACCTGTACTACGTGTACACAATGCCAGACGTACACAACACCACATGCACATGTACATGACACTACATGTACACAACACCATATGCATGATATGTATAGAGCACCACATGCACACAACACCACATGTACAACATGTACACGACACTACATGGTGACAACACCAACGTGTATACAATACCAAACATACATAACACCACATGCACATGTACATGACACCACATGTACGCAACACCATATGCATGATATGTACAGAGCACCACAACCACATGTACAACATGTACACAACACTACATGCTGACAACACCACTTGTACAATCATGAACATAACACCATATGTACATAGCACTGCATATACAACATGTACATAGCACTCTATGTACACAACACTGCATATCCATCGTGCACACAATACAATATGAACATAGCATCGCATATCCAAGCATATGCAATATTAACACAACACTCTCTATACCACCCTGTACATAACATTTCATAAAAAACATGTACACACACTATATATACACAACATTGCATGTGCACAACATCACACATGAAACATGTACAACATATACAACATACGCATAACAATAGTACCACATATCCAAAACCACACTGTCCCTACCAAGCATCCTTGCTTCTAGTGTCTTATCCACTCTTGTCCCAGCATGCCACAGACCACACTTCTTTCATTTTTCTAATGTATCTCTTAGTATTATCCTATCCATAACAAAAAAATAATATAATCACATAATATCAACTCATAAATACATGATACTGACCTCGTAGGTTTGTCAAGACTACTCTTTCCACTTGATACCTCATGAACCAGGAATCTCTTCATGCCATGCACCTACATAAGCAATCATTCTTCCACAAGAATGGTTCCTAATGACCTTGTTGGACATTGACATAGATACATGGATACATACATACATATACATAAACAATAGCATAAGCAAGCATGATCCTTTCAGACAACAATATGCATACATACACATACATACATATAAACATCAACACAAAATAATAATGATCTAGTCAGTCAATGACATACATACGTAGATATGTACATATAAACATTAGCATAGAATAATCATGATCCATGATGACCCTATCAGACATGACATACATACATACATACCAGTATACACATACAGACATCAACATAATCACATTCACAATGTAATTACTAGATATCATAAGGTCAAGGTTAAGAGAACTCTTTTTATGCATGCAACACACGTGCAACATCGAGAATAAGAGTTCCCAACATATGGAAGGCACATGATGCCTCAAATCCATTCACCTTACCTTTATTGCTTACCTTTCCCATGACTATATCATTATCATCTATTGCACCAATGGACCCAACTAGTCCAACTAGTTATCATACTCTTGCCTTCAACTTCCTTTATACATGCACCAACTTCATCTGAGTCTTACATTTCCTACTGGATTTCATTCATCTCTCTCTAAGCTCCACCAACTTTCCTATTTCCCAACCAATTCCCAAGACTCAAATCTTAAAAGGCAAGCACAAGAAACAAACAAGAAGAAAACCATGAAAACCAATAACAATACAACACCATGAACAAAGAGGCATGATCATGCACTATGGTGAAGTAAAATTATGAGTGCAAACACAAACAATTCCTCTAGCCCGATAATGGGTCTAGCCACAACTAATACATCCTATGGAAAATTTCCTTCGGTTAGAACCAATTAAGAGTACTCTTATCCTGTTTGATGATGTCCTTGCTTACTCACTCCAGTTATCTCTCATTTCCTTTTTCAAACACCTGAAATAAGTAAACAACAACAAACAACAACCATGATAATAGACAAATTGTAATTCAACCTACTTAACAAGTCAAGAAACATTAAACCATGAACATGTGATATGACACATCATGTAGGAAATCAATTGATAGTTACATATATATTGATTCAAGAAGAGATTACAATCATTGTCTTCACATTGCCGTTCTCCTTCGACAAAACCTGTTTCCCACATACTTATACTAGCATTCCATGATGGCCTCAACAATAATAGTTTTAAGGCTCTTCCATTTAGGCTTCACACTAAACCAAATTCACACTTCTACCTCACATAGCTAGAGAGCTACAACTATGAATAGCTTGTTGTTTAGTCCAAACTTAATTAGCACTAGCACACCACCCTTAACACTAGCACACCAACATTAACACTAGCTTGTGCTTGGGAAAAAGGGAGGTTTATATAGCATGAATGGATGGGAGATGGATCCTCTTCTCATGGGAGAAGGTCTTATCTCTTGAGGTAGTTCCATATTTATAGGGGAAAGTAGCCCAAAATGACATCCTTGACCCCGTCCGGCCAAAACATTTACTAGACTTCCATTACGAAGCTTCTAGAGCTGGAAGCTTCGGCTCTTTATTTAAAAAACATTCTGTAAGAGGACCGGTGCAACTGGAACAAAGCTCAGTCACTCTGTTTGGTGCTAGGGATAGTGTTAATCCCTACATATCAGCGTGAGGAGGACAAGGGCCATTAGCGCCAGTCTTGTAAACTGGGAAAAACCGAAGATTTTGGGGAAATGGTGCAAAAGGGAATTGTTCTGCTCATGAAGAGGGACACAGTGGGAGTTTCTTCATGAAGATAAAGCATGTAGGGTTCATTGTAGAGGTCCTCCAGGATCAAGGGACGAGGAGTATAGGGACAGTGACAATATGTTGTGTAACAGATGCCCCCTAAAGGGTGAAGGTCGAAATAGAGAGAGGGATGAAATGCTTTATGAATTAGTGTGGGGAACAGTAGTCTGCCATTGGAAAACCTGCAAGAAAGTACAAATACATATACATAACTGAAAACTCTATCAAATGATACATGAATCATGGTATGGATGTAACCATCCAGAGAATGATCATGTAAATGGATCCAAGCATGGGCGCAACCATTCGTTAAAGAGGATCATAATGAAACCAAGGTATGGTTGTAGCCATCCAATAATGAGAAGGATCACATATGATAACTCATGGTATGGTCACATCCATCCATCTTAAAGAGACATGTATATCAACATAACCATGTCACATCACTTCAAAACTTGGAATTTTGTGATCTGAGTCCAGGGTCTTGTGCTTCAACATGACCCGATCAAAGTACAAATTATAACATGTGAATAGATTTGTTGACGTCGAACACAATAGAAAGTCACTTGATTACTAGTTGATGATGTAAACTATTAAAAAGCATGAGAGAAACCACCAATAATGATAATGGTCCTCAAGGTACTATCAGAACAATCCACGAAATTTGAATAGAAGAACTGAAGTCGAACACCCATGAAATCACTCGATCGAAAGCTAATGATGTGAACATGTCATCGAGTGCGAAGAACTTGCCATTAGAGCATGCAAGCTCTAAGGTACTAGAAAGGAGTCTCTAGGTCAACTTCCTGGATAATGAGCCGAAGTCGACAGGAAGCGACCATGTTGAAGGAGGGCCATAATGTATCCCACATCATTGATGCGAGAAAAAAGTATGCAAAATTATTTTGGATGATACAGAGGATCAGAGGTAAGTGTAACTGCAGAAGGACAAATCTTGAACATATCGGCGACACAACTGGAATTTTGGCATATTCTGGACCCATAGGATTGGTGGTCATGATGACGTGGCATAGATCAATTGGAAGGAAAAAATTAACGGCCCAACCTAGGAAGGTTAACAATACAAAGGAGGATGTCCTAACCCGACACGAAGCAGAAAATGTCATGTTCAAGAGTGAGCTGCCGACACAACTGATTAGATTTCCAAATTCCCCCCCACCATTCCTGGCATGTACCCCAATTATTTTTTTATCACAAGCTTGAAGGGGATAACATATGCTTGCACTGTAAGTTCATCCTTCGGACAAATCCGACCTAGGAAGTTTAATGAGCCCTAGTAAGGAGAAGCTCATGTTCGTCATGGTGACGAATCTGATGTCATTTAATATTTTAACGAGTCTGAAAAAGGTGTAACTCAGTGTCTTTTTCATGTTTAGAGTGTTTGAAAAAGACATTGAAAAGAAAACTCCTCATGGCCCCTTTTCGTACATTTGTGTCTCTCTAGCCCGAAAAGGTAGAAAATGATACTTGAGAGAACCACTTGACCATTTCAGTCAAGGAGCACCTTTTTCGTAAATAGTGCCTCCCAACCCGAAAAAGGGGTAAAATTATACTAGGTGCATGATGTTTCACATCCATTAACGAGTTTGAAATTAGAAGGGCTCTACTATCTTTTCATTTTTAAAGGGTCGAAAAAGAGCTTGAAAGCAGACCCCCCATTTTATTCTCTTTTTCGAGTTAAAAGGGAAAAATACTTGGCAATATTTTCATATGAGTGTTACGAGTCAAGAAAAGAGCTAAAACATGACTCGGCATCATCGTCGAACATCCATCACCTATCGTTGCGCAAAAAGGGTAAAGTGCATTATCCAATTCTTGAGGCAAAATAGGTCAAAATATTTACAAAAACATAATATTTCATGAAAAACTAAATAAAAAGGAGGAAAAGTAAATATTTTTTACCATTTACGATTTTACCTTGTTGTGAGAAATTTTTTACTTAATTTTTCCCTAATTGTTCCGGAGCATATTGTAGGAGATCTGGGAGGTCATTCATCGAGTTGTTAGTTATAAGTAAGAGCCAAAGCCTTAAGCTTCATTTTCATACCATTTATTCCTGCTTTTAACCATGTTTTGGATTTTTGAGGGAGAATTTATTAAAAGTTTTTTTCCCTTAGTCGGCGTGACTTCTGGGCATGAAATCATGCCGACCGAGGGTAATTAACATGGCCTATTGCACCATCGGCGCAACTGTTTTTAAAACAGGTGCACCGGCGCTGTGAATTTGGAAGAAAACATATTTCCCCTGAAAACCACCATTGAAACATGAAATTAATGGGTCAAAACTAATTATTGACTTAAATTTATGGCTTTTGTAGGAAAGAATTACCGAAAATGGTAGAATGGAAAGAATGAGAGCACGAGGATGTGGACACCAAGGCACTAGATGATCCAAATTGCATGGAAGCTTTGAGGGCCTATGGGCTCCTCAAATTCTTTCTCACGCCAGGGATGCGGACCCAATCTAAGTTGCTTCGGTACCTAATAAGTGACCAGGAGCTAGAGTTAGAAACTTCAGACATATATTTCATCACAGGACTGTCCCAAAGAGGGGAACCAATCAACTTATATGAGTCATGACTGATTGGGGCAAGCATATCCATGTTTCTCACCAAACATTGCCCTGAAGCCCTCAAATCCAAGAGTGGAAAAATCAAGATTTCCACTGTTCAGGATATGACATTGAGAGTGCTACTGTTGACTATCAACAAAGTGGTGGGGTCCTAGGAAGTACACAAGACTAATAAGTCAAAATTCATGTATTCCATCGACTGCATAGCACCGACGATCTTCAACTGGGCGGAGGCCATGAAGATCAACATAAAATGCCAGTTGACCAAAGCTAAGGTGGGGAATCTGAAGCAATTTTGCTTCGGATCTGTACTAGTGACCTTTTTCTTGGAACGGGTGCCACTGTTCCAATACAGTTAACCAAGGTAGATCCTCCCATGCCACGCAACCCGTGGATGGCCCGCTGGAGTCGTTTGATGCCCAAGATCACTGAGGGCCTGCACATGTTGTACAAACCTGCATTCTTTTCATGGCTACGATGACAGAAGATCGTTGTGGAGGACTGGATGTACGGTGGCACCAACTTCCATGGAGATACAGACATGCCACTACCAGATGGAGAGGATTTTGACGATGAAGGTAAAAAATCAATTTTTTAATTTTGTGATTTTTTAATTGTTTTTGATATATATGTGTTTATAACATTTTGCTTTGTTAGTGCAGACATTAGACTGGAGCATCCTGCTAGGACGTCCCTAATAGCCAGGCGCGTTGCTCGCTCGATTGATGATGTGGCTCCTTATGAGGAGGGGAGTGACAACGAGGAGGAGATCGCAAGGAACCTTGAGGGGTTGACTCGTGGTATCCCAGAGTATGCTCTGGTGGGAGACATTCCTCACCAGTACCAGAGACACACGGTGGGAGTATCATATCGAATTCGCTGATTGTTGACTCGTGTTGCACAAGCCGTGTCATGCTACCACGATCACCATACTGATTAGTTTCTAGGCCCAGCATTTACATTTTTTGAGGCCTACGTGCCACAAATATATGAGGCCTGCGAGCAGTCGATGTTATTTTGTACACATATATTATTTTTTTGGGTTTTGATGTATCAAACATTATCACCATATATATATGTTGCTTTTATTTCTTACTATGGTACAAATGATTTGTTTAATATTTTCACATGTTTTGTAAATGTCTATCCAACACATACTTAGCTAATGCATCTATTAATGTATTAATGCGTCTAGGAATATGATGATATGTAATGTAATCAAAATTCCTTTCCAATAGATGAATACGGTGATACATTCTCAATATTTGAGGGTTTCTGATGGAATATTGCCCGTTGAGTTGAAGGATGAAAAGCTGTGAATCTAGGTTGACAGCCAACTCTTGAATGTCAAGAGCAATGGCTTCTGACAATAGTTCGATGATCGCACTATATTCAACAATATTGTTAGTTGTATGACCTAAACATATATCTTGAAGATCAATCAACTCACCGTTAGGGTCATAAATAACCCATGTCATAGATGATAGGTTCTGGGTACTATAGCAAGCACCATCAACAAAACCGATGTGGGGAGTTGCAAACATATGCAAAGCAAGGAAAACATAGTAAAGAGGAAAGTTGTTTGAAAACTAACACACCAAACCACACTACAAAAAAATGAATGACACACTAATATACACAAGTAACCATTCAAGATGACCTAAGCATAGTACTTCTTGAAAGAGTACATGCTAAGACTCAGGTAATCAATCAACATAGATGAACACTGGAGTTTTACCGTTATCATGACTAGTTAGCTTTGACTCAGCCAAATAATAGATTAGAACTCATATAAGGCATTTCCCCTATGCCCCTTGGCCGAGGGACAGTTACGAGTCAAATGACAATCCCATTGTAAGAATGGGAAATTGGTACAAACTCGGGGAGGGAGAAAAATCCTGAATCCATGAAGGGATAAAGGTGCCCTCAATTGAAAGATCTTTAGCAAGTTAGGATAAACTGACATACCAATAGGTAGCTGAGAAGAGAACTCCTCAAAACACATAGACATGGCCATGAGGCTATGCAGGAACGAGGAACGATGATGAGTGTGGTGTTGGGTTGTGTTATATTATTTCCATGACTAGTCCACATAGTTAATCAGCGGGTTAGAGGGGAGGCAGAGCCCCCCCTTCGTTGCGCCAATTATGTAATGAGGGGGTCACAGGGGGTTTGAGGAGTGTAGGTAACCCCACTCTATGGGGTCCAGGGCAGCGCCTCGCCTATGTTAGGTTGGGTCGACCCATCTATGGTTTTGTGCATGATTTTCGCACATGTTTTTGGACGCGATGGTTTTCGGTCCATGGTTTTGGACGCGATGGTTTTCGGTCCATGGTATTGGATTCTTTGGCATGTATAAATATGTATTATAACATTGAAAGGAACATAATGAAAAATCAAGCTGGTAGTCCAAATTTTGGGATCCAGGGGAAAATCTCTGTATATATGTGTTTTATGTGTTATGCACTCACATTGTTTATTTTATGTGTTTTAGAATTCATATGCAGGTAATTTCTGTATGGGGTTAAAACCTACATTTGATATCAGAGTTGTTTTGGCTTCAAGGGGATGCCTTTGCTACTGAGGGGTTTCGCTCGGGCTTGTGGTAGACCTTGTTCAGTGGGAGATCTGCAAGATCGATTCTGGTGGTGAAAGAAGATGGCAAGTAGTGGAAAGATAGAGATCGAGAAATTTAATGGTCAGAGTTTTGAGTTGTGGAAACTCAAGATGGAGGATTTGTCAGTGGATTGCGGTAGATCCGGATACTAAACCAACAAGAGTTTCCGATGAAGAATGGAAGAAGTTGGATCGAAAGGCAAAGAACACAATACGATTGTGTGTCTTAGATTCAATATTGTTGAATGTATTAGGGGAAGCTATGACGAAGGGTTTGTGGGACAAATTAGGGACTTTGTACCAATCTAAGTCTCTGGTGAATAAATTTTTCCTGCGGAAAAAGCTGTATAACCTGACGATGAAAGATGGAGACTCGGTGGCAGAGCATCTGAACGCATTTAATACTGTAGTAAGTCAGTTAGTTTCTGTCGATATTAAAATTTTAGATGTAGATAAGTGCATCAGTTTGTTGTGTTCTCTACCAGATTCGTGGGATAATCTAGTTATTGTAATAAGTAGCAAAGCAACTGCCTTGTAGTTTGATGAAATAGTCTCATCCTTGCTAACGGAGGAGATGAGACGAAAAAATATGGAGAGCTAGAATGGTGATGCCTTGTTTGTATGAGGATGGTCCTAGAACAAAAATAGAAATAAGTCATCGAGTGGGAGATCTAAATCTCCAGGAAAACCTGTAAAAGTGGTTTGTTGGAAATGTGGAAAGGAAGGGCACTACAAAAGGGACTATAAATGTAAAGCTCCTGATAAAGCAAAGGGATCTGATGATGCTCCTTTTGCAGAGGTAAAAACCACCTCAGATGAAGGTGGGTATGTGTACTTGGCTTCTTCAAGTACACATGTAGATCATGAGGCATGGTTGATTGACTCAAGTGCATCCTTTCACTTCACTCCCCATAGAGAGTGGTTTTGCAAGTATGAGAAATACGATGGTGGTGATGTCTTCTTAAGGGATGATAAGAAGGCTAGAATCATTGGTCGCAGATCACTAAAGTTGAAGTTGCAAGGTGGAAAGGTTAGAACACTTTTGGGTGTTCTGCATATTCCTACATTGGCTAGAAATATAATTTTTGTAAGCAAGTTGGATGATGCGGGTGTAAAAACAGTGTTCCAAAAGGATACCTGCAAGATAGTTTGGAGAGCACTGGTATTGATGCAAGGAGTTTGGATTGGAACTCTGTACAATCTACAAGGTAGCATGGTTGTTGATGGGTACAACAGTTCTGTTGAAAGTGGAGCAGAAAATCTAGTGGTCTCTGGAGAGAAGACCATGCTATGGCATCAAAGGCTTGGACATATTAGAGAGAAGGGCCTTCAAACACTTCATGGTAAATTTATGGTAGAAGGTATGAGCAATAGCTCTCTGGAATTTGATTTCTGTGAAAATTGTGTATATGGGAAGCATAATCGCGTGAATTTCCCCTCTAGTGGTAAGAGGGTGAAACATATATTAGAGCTTGTGCATAGTGATGTGTTTGGACCTGTGAAAGTCCCATCACTAGGTAAGTCTGTGTACTATGTATCATTTATACATGACTTCTCAAGAAATACATAGATATATTTCCTTAAGAAGAAATCTGAAGTATTTGACAGGTTTAAAGAATTCAAGGATCTGGTGGAAAATCAGACAGAGAAGAAGATAAAGGTGCTGAGGATAGATAATGGAAAAGAGTTTTGTAGTAAGGAATTTGAAGAATTATGTAAGAAGTGTGGTATAACACAACAGAAGACTACTCCATATACACCTCAACAAAATGGAGTTATAGAAAGAATGAACAAGACATTGATGGAAAGGGCAAGAAGCATGCTCAGTGGTACCGATTTAGGATAGGAATTCTGGGCAGAGGCGATGGAGACAACATGTTACCTAGTCAACAAATCACCTTCATTAGCATTGGAGGATAAAACTCCACAAGAGGTATGGACTGGTAAGAAACCCTCTCTTTCACATCTGAGGGTATTTGGATGTGATGCATATGTACATGTTCCAAAGGATAAATGAACCAAGTTGGATAGTAAATAAAAAAAGTGTATCTTTATTGGGTATAAGGATGGTTTAAAGGGTTATAAGCTTTGGAACCTAGTAACAAGGAAGGTTGTCTACAGCTGGGATGTGGTGTTCAGAGAGGTGAAAGATGTTATTAAGCATGAAGTCCAACCAAAGGAACATGAGAAGATAGAGTTTGAGCTTAAGAAGGAAGATTCAGTCTCTACAACATAGGAGGAATCAGATGATGAAGAGCCACAAACTCCGAGTGTGAGAAGATTAGTTTTAGAAAGAAGGTAGCCAAAAAGGTATAGTCGATCTGCTTTATGCTCAAATTTTGCTTTATCTATTACTGACGATGATCCCAGAACTATGAAGGAAGCAGTAGATTCAGAGGATGGAAAACTCTGGAAAGAGGCCATGGTTGATGAAATGGCATCTTTGCACAAAAATGAGGCTTGGGATCTAGTGGAGTTGCCAACTGGAAGGAAACCCATTGGCAGCAAATGGGTGTTCAAGAAGAAGACAAATGGAGAAGGAAAGGTGGAGAAATATAAAGCTTGTTTCATAGCAAAAGGTTATTCCCAGGTGCCAGGAATTGATTTTGGTGATATTTTTTCTCCTACTGCCAAGGTAGCTTCTATTAGATTACTTTTATCTGTTGTTGCTGCTTTTGATTCTGTGGTAGAAAAGATGGATGTGAAGACAACATTTCTTCACGGGGACCTGGAAGAGGAGATCTACTTGAAGAAAACTAAAGGCTTTGTGGTGAAGGGTAAGAAAGAATTGGTATGCAAGTTAAAGAAGTTTTTGTATGGGTTAAAACAGTCACCAAGGATGTGGTATCAGAAATTTGATACATTTATATGGGGACTTGTCTTCAAGAGAAGCAAAGCAGATCATTATGTGTATTTTAAATTAATTGGCGACTGTGTTATTTATTTGGTCTTGTATGTGGATGACATGTTACTGATTGGAAATGACAAAGAAATTATCCAAGATTTGAAGACCCAATTTTCCTCCAAATTCGACATGAAAGATCTTGGTGCTGCGAACTATATTTTGGGCATGGAAATTAAAAGAGATTGGGAAAAGAGGAAGCTCTAGTTAAACCAGAGGAAGTATGTCGAGACAATATTGCAAAGGTTTAATATGCAGGATAGTAGACCAGTGAAGGTTCCTATTCCTGTAGGTGTAAATTTATCTACTAAAAAGTGTCCCAAGACATAAGAAGAGGAAGAGGACATGTCCTGTGTTCCATATACAAGCACAGTTGGTAGCCTGATGTATGTGATGGTCTATACTAGACTAGACATTGCACATTCAGTGGGAGTATTGAGTAGGTTTATGTCAAAACTAGGGAAGGAGAAATGGAAAATAGTGAAGCGGGTTTTCAAGTATTTGCATGGCACTAGTGATTATGGTTTGTGCTACCATGGAAGACTAAGATTGGACAGAGTATTGGATATTCGTGGCTTTGTTGATGTAGACTGGGCTAGAGATCTAGATCAGAGAATATCTACAAGTGGGTATGTGTTTAACCTATTTGGAGGTGCAGTCAGTTGGATGAGTAAGAAACAATCTATAGTGGCACTATCAAATACAGAGGCAAAATACATGGCAACCACTCATGCAAGCAAGGTAGCAGTTTGGTTGTAGAGATTGTGTTTAAGTATGGGGTTAGTACAAGGAGCTATAAGGATAGACTGTGACAGCCAAAGTGTAATTTTCTTTGGCAAAGAACCCTGCATATCATTCAAAGACAAAGCACATTGATGTTTAGTATCAACTTTGTGGGGATATGATAGAAGAACAAAAAGGTGTTGCTAGGTGAAGGGGAACTTTGAAGAATACTGCAGATGCAATTGACAAAATCCTGAGCTCTGAGAAGTTCTCTTGGTGTAGAGAAATAATGGGCATTGCAGGGCTGGATAAATGACTAAGCTCTCTTGTGGCCCCCTCTGGAAAGAAAACAACAATTGGGAGAATGTTGGGTTGTGTTATATTCTTTCCACAACTAGCCCATGTAGTTAACTAGGGGGGTTAGAGGGGGATTTGAGCCCCCTCTTTGTTGCACTGAGTGCGTAGCGGGGGGGGCGCACGCGGGGGGGTCACAGGGGGTTTGAGGGGTGCAGATAACCACACTCTATGGGGTCTGGGGTAGCGCCCCGGAAAATTTTGGTTTTGGACACTATATTAAGTTGGGCAAACCTACCTATGGTTTTGTGCATGATTTTCACACATATTTTTGGACGCGATGGTTTTTGGGGCATGGTATTGGATGCTTTAGCATGTATAAATATGTATTGTAACATTGAAAGGAATGTAATGAAAAATCAAGATCATAGTCCCAATTTTGGGATCTAGGGGAAAATATTTGTGTATATGTGTTATGCTCTCGCATTGTCTATTTTCTGTGTTTTAGAATTCGTATGCAGGTAATTTCTATATGGGGTTAAAACCTACAGTACCCAAGGGTGAACTCAAAGCGAAGAAGATTGTTGGAGATTCCATTTATAAGTGTTTTGTGGCCTACATCTCTGATCTAAACACCTCCAAGGATATCTATGACAGATTGGTAATCATGTTTAAGGTTAGTGATGCAAATGAAATTTTATTTCTCAAAAATAAGGTGAAGGATACTAAGAAGGGTAAAGACGAGGATATTCAATCCTACTTCTCAAGGATCTTTGAGATCAAGAATGATCTTCTATCAATTGGAGAAATCATATTTTATTAATTCTATTTGCAGTTTGTGTAGGAAAAAGGGGGCTAGTCTTTGTTGCTAAAGCAATACCAAGGAAACAAAGGAAAACACATGAATTGTTTGAGAAATTATCTACAAATTTCTTGAGGGTGACAAAGCTCATGGAGGCATGGGTAGCATCAATATGGAAAGGAATAAAGGAAAGTAAATACAAGTCTAAAGATGATGATATAGTAGAACTAAAGACTTAGTGGTGTATACTAAGGCAGGCATAGAGGAAGACTTGAAGACTACCAAAGTTCAAGGAGATTTGGAAATTACTTCTGAAGGGAGCCAGAACAAAAGTGATGAATCAAATAAAGGATATGGAGAAGGATATGAAGATCATTTTTCCAAAAAGCATCCTCAGGGCATCAATGAAAATGATTATTTGATAGGTAACAGAGGACCAGAGAAGTCCAAACCTAGCCAATCAAATCATGGTGACATTGGTCATTCTATAAATAATTTTGGTGGCAGTATCAATAAGAAATATTCTACCACTATCAAGGAACAACAAGCTAAGTTTTCCATCAAATGTCTTGGAGCCTTATTAGAACACATTGGACCTGAAAGGAAGATATTTGAGAGGGATAATCCAACTATCCCTAGTAGTCATAAAGAAAATATTACTAATCCAACGTAGAGTAGCAGGACCTTGGGTTTATTTCCATGTGTGATTACTTTACAAGGAAGAAACATGAAATTTTCCCAAAATTCAAACAAGGATCAAATTGTGAAGGAGGCTCTTTTCAACTCTTGTAAAATGGAAGGTATTGAATTGTGGGATACGTATCCTCATCAAGATAGCAACAAAAGGACCTCCACTCAGTTACCCAACAACATAATTATAGTTTTTTATCGAGGTAAGGGGAGAATACACTAGAAATGGTGCAATTCCTTTAGGAATGGCCTAATTGAGAAAATGGGCCATTGGCCCTTCTTAAATGAATATGATTATTAGTCCACCAATAGTTCGTCTCTTTTTGATGCTTTGCATATTTTGAAATGAACACCTCGAAAAACCATGAAGGAATTAGGTGTGACGACTTCAGTAATACAACCAGGCGCATTTATTTTAGATTTCCTTCCTAAATGTGCACCAATTTCTAATTGACATTTACACTGAAGAAGAATATTGGCACTATTGGAAAGGTAAAAGAATCAAATTCCAACGGAGCTAAATTCTTGTTACATAATCTATATGTATCAACTTTTATGGATAGGTTGCATTCAATCTCTTCAAGGTTTGCCCCACTCAATGGAGTCATTCAATAAGAACTTACAATCTATACCCTCGGATATTTGGTTGCACATTTTCATAGAATGAAGCCAGATGATGATCTTTCTTACTATAGAGTTATTTCTCCCTACAAAATTTTCAAGGCTCTATTTGTAGAATGCCTTTTAAGGCATTGGGCTCGCCACCCTTTGAGAAGTAATGGATAAATTAATGTTATAGAAGAACGGTTGGCTTGTCTAGAAATTGATGTTAAGGGATTTTGGGGCTTATCAAATAATCATATGGTACCCTTGATGGGGAGCATGAAATTTCATCAAATTTACAACGTTATCAAAAGGCTACAAGATGAGATTGAAGGACCTATGAAGTTGTGCTTATTGTGGGAAACTTAAAGGGTGAAAAATATAAGTAAGGATAATACAATACTCAATCAATTGGAGCTTATGATTAAAAGGTATTTCTCTTTCAATTGAATCTCATAATGTTGTATTTTCCTTCCCATTGTAGAGTGAGGTTGTTGAATTCGCTTATTATAGAGACACCATGGTCCACACAAATGTATGTGTTTTGACACTTGCTATATATAGAGGTGATGCAAGTGTCAGCAAGTTTCTCACAAGCCACACAATGTTATCATAGTCATATTTGGAGAAATTCCTCAAGGAGAAAAGCTTAAAATTAGATGTTCTTGTTGTTCATGCAGTACAGGGGGATGATATTTCTGAGATTACAACAACATTATTTTCTATAGTTGAAGAAATAAGAGATGACCTTTATTACTGCAGTGACATAATTTGTGCTAGTATTTCTGATTTGAGTAGACCGATGGCACATAATTTTCTTCATTGATTGGTTTTGCAAGATTTTATACCATCCCTTAATTTATCTCTTCCCGACATGAGCACTCTTACATCGTTGTATATAACGTCTTTTCTTTTACAAGTGGTCAATAACAAAGACTTAGTGAATAGTATTGCTATTGCTTTTCTGTGCCCACAAACATTGACCACTACAACCTTCAACCCTGAGTGCAATGGTCATTTATTTGTTGGAGACTTTCTAAATGATAGCACAAAGGTAGCTATAGGATCTAGAATATGTATGGTCAACACTAGTATTAGAACTGAAGAGTAGCAAAGTCAGGGAAATGTTGTTGGACCTTTGGAAACACAATTTATGAATATTACATTTATTGCTACAAATAAAAAGACAAGTTCAAGTGGATTGCTATCCTTTGCTTTTTGTGGGAACAAAAAATTGGTGTTGGCATCTCCAAGCTTGTTGGCTGTCCAATTATAGAGTGAAGAGTTTGATAATTCATTGTTGGATGTACTGGGCATTCTTCCTTGAAGAGTGCAACATAAGAACTCACAAGGTGACCCTAGTAAGGAACTAGGATCTAGTGAGAGCATGCCAATGTGCCAGATTCTTGATACACTAATAAGTATTCTTTGATAGATACCTTTGTGTACATAAAAAACATATCATGTAGCCTTGTCTTTTCAAAAACTACTTCCATAAAACGAAACAAAATTTAATGTTCATAATTTTAATGTTGCTTATGAGAATGATCGTGATGATATTATGAAAGAATTCAATGGTTCGTGCTGCGATCCTATTCCAAATGTTATTTTAAAGGAATAGAAAGGCTGCAAGAAAGCCTTAGAGATACTTGCACTTTAGGAAGTTTTCAAGTTCATTCTTCTACTTGATTCTTAGCCACATATTCTAGATGGCGACGATTCTTCTTACTTTATCAAAGGAAGGAAGCTGGTAGAAGAAATAAAACATATGGAAGGTAAAAATTTAATTGGTGAAGGCAAGCATGTTCATTTTTCTACCTATTCCATGGAATATTGTTGTATTAGTTTGGACGACATCTAAGGCTCTAGCCAGAACTGCAATGTTAAAGTCTACAATTCATTATTGATGGATGCACATTGATATGCATTAATGGGTGTTCACTTTAAGTTTTCAACTATACATGGAATATTTGTTGCATACCTACTAGAGGAAACTTGTGAATCCTTAATTAATAGAGATTCCATGCTAGGGGCTTCTGGGCCTAATGGTGCTAATGCAGTAGCTACTTCTCAATCCTTGGTGAAATGGCTTTGTTCCTGTTGGGATCTGGAAAACAATTATACTATGGACTGCATGGTACCAGAACAATATAAAGTTGTAGGTTCAAAATATATGGGAAACTTTACAAGTATATGCAAGATTATCAAAATACCTTTTGGTCTCAACAATGGCACATGCCACAAACATCATTAGTTTTAATAGTCATGGCGATGAAAGAATTATGGCTCTTTTATATAGGTTTTTTATTAAAGTATGGGACCTAAACATATAGATGGATTGCTTGGGACAAGAAATATTAGTTAGGGAAGACTGTAATGTCCCTATCATTTGAACAACAAGCATATTTTGTACTTTTTTGGATTTTTTGGTTATTTTCGCAAAGGGGAAATATTTTTTTTTGGAGATTGGCAGAAAATGACTATTTTATTGGAGAATGGTGGAAAATGAATATTTTATTAAAAAGGTGGCAAAAAACTATTTAGTGGAAAGTGTCCCTTAGTAATAAAATAATATTTAAAAGAAATTCTAGAGGTTGCTCAAAGAGAAATTATAAAGAGGGAAAGGATCTCATTTGGGGATCATTCTAACTTACCATTCTACTTTCAATTGAAGGTGAGATCAAGAGAGTTCAACCAGAGTGTCTCAAGGGAGATCCTTAACCCAACTTTGATAGATTTAATTGCGACCCTAGCTAGTTTTCCCTTCTTCAGTGAACATTCTTTCCATCCTAATGGGATTTTATTTATTTTTTCTTATTTTTGAAGATATGATGAGAATCTTGGCACAGAGGTTATTGGCATCATAATCTGATTTTGTGGGTCTAATATTCCTTCCTCAAAGAAGCTCGAGTTTCATTGTTTCCCAAGCTAGAAATAAATCAAATTTGTGGGTTGACTTCCCTGAGTTCTATAGAGGAAGATATTAGGAATGAAGGGGGTTGCATTCCTTGCTTTGATAAAGGTCGTGGGTTATTATTACTTGTTGGAGGATTCCTATGGCTGATCGAGCTGAATCCCTTGCCAATACCAAGATTGTGGTAATTTTCTCTTGAAAATGGACACATTTTGGGCATAAAGCCAACATCCCTCTTTGTTGTAAATAAGTTTAGGGAGACCCACAGTGCTGAGTATTCTATAGACACCAGTGCCACAAATCTATCAATTTTGGGCCTTTTGGAGTTGGAGAGAGAGTACTGAAGCAGTGTTAAGAATTCTGGGTGCACCTAGACAATTTGTGGGAGGAATTTATATGTCATATCAGCCTCAAAGGAAGAGCCACGAGCTTCCCATCTAATGGATTAAAAATCTGTTAACTGTGGACCACTGAAATCGTAGTACCTTGAGGGAAGAACACATAGAATATTTCCTTGTTGAAGTTTATGATGTATTGTTGGTCACATTCCTTCTTCAACTACCACTCTGGAAGCACATCGTGAAAGAGAGGTCATAGGTTCCTTCATTTTCTTATGTCTTTGTGGATTTAGTTGGTTAATGTGAAATAATATACTCTATTTTGTTTGTCTGTGATGTACCAGCTATATACATATGTAAATTTCTGAACTTTCATAAATCTATTTGAGTGCTTGGAGTACTTTATTTTGGTATTCACATTAGTTTTTTATTCACATTTAATTGGGTGAAATTTGTAAAGGTGAACCTACAGCTACACGTGGCTAAATTGTTGCTAGAACACATCACTAAACCTCACACACACTCAGAAACCTATTGAAAATTTAAGGCTTTTCTGGAAAGGAACATTACACTTTTCAATGCTCCCATCAACTACATGCTTGATCTTGTCAAACTGTCTAAAATCAATCATTTATTCCCTAGTAGGTCTTGGAACATATCCAAGAGATCATTCTCAAGAAAGGAGTCATACTACTTGGTTATAACATCCTTTCATAACTTCTTAGCAGCTACCCCAAAAAGGGAGGGTTATGTTTGAAGAACAGAGGATAATAGTGCAACATAAGTAGGAAATTTTGCAGTTTGATGACTCACCTGAGACGTGGACATAGGTGCTCCCACTTGTTCCTGTAGACCCTATAATGTTTGAATAAGCCATATTGACTTCTTAGATACACTAGAGTGTAATGAGGTCTCTGTTTTTTTACTAGAATCTTGTTGATCTGACTTTGATTTCTCTTTCAAGTTTAGAACAAAATGTGGAACAACAAGATTTTTGTGTTCATTAATCACTATAGGATGCTTCTATGATTTTGAGGACCGTTCATCCTCATCAAACATCATATCCTTGCTCACTAGTATGTTCATTTGAGCTTGAATTTAGATTCAGTAAGCCTCAGATGTATTACTCTATCCAACAAATATCCCCTTTATATTCAAGGGTTAAACTTTAGTCCTTTTCTTATCATGAATATGAATATAAATTGGACAAACAAAAAGATATGGATATGTAATACTTGTGGCTTCTTACTAGCAAAATATTTCTTCGGTGTTTTGTCCTTCAAGATCCTGTGAGGACATTGGTTCAAGATATAGACAACTACGTTGTAAGATTTGTCTTAAATACATATGGGTAAATCCATGTCATGGATCATGCTTTTATCTATCTCGATGATTTATTTGTTACTCTACAACCCCATTCTTAGCACCCTCTTGATCCTTGTTTCTTTTCAAAAGTTATCAAAGTCCTTGGAGGTGTTCTCTCCCCTAAAATTAAAGCATTTTGATATTTTCCCCATTTGATTTTCAACCAATGCTTTGAACTCTTTAAACTTACTAGATACTTTGTATTTAGTATTCATAAAATAAATCTTGGTTTTGTGAGAGGAATCATCAATAAAAGAAACATAATATAGCTTATCTATGAATGAAGAGGAAGGAATAGGCCCACAAACATATGATTGAATTAACTTGAGAATATTTCTTGATTTTTCCTCACTAGATGGAAAAGAAATCTTTGAATGCTCATTGAGTGCACACCCTATACACTCTTCAATCTTCTCTACCTTGAAGTTTTGAAATCTATACACCATATTCGTCAAGAGTGGAAGAGCTCCATGGTTCAAGTGACCAAAGTGCTTGTACCACAACTTGCATAGATTTCCACTATCATGCTGTAGAGTATCATCCTTTGTAGTATTGACAAGAAGATTGTAAAGGCCTCCTTCCAACACACCTTTAGCTAAGAACCAAGGAAATTCATGGTTGCAATATCTAATAATGCATTTCTGATCATTGAGGTCAACTATACGCTTCTTATTTGTGATATATGAGATTGAAAGAAGGTTCTTCATTAATTATAGTACATAAAAAACATATTTCCAATCAAGATTATCCCCTAATGGAATCCTAAAAGAGATGGTTCCAATTTTAATCACATGATATGTAGTATTATCACCCAACTCCACTTATATACCCACATCTTGTTCTAGAAGTTTTCTAAATTTTTTTTATTGGTCACATGCTAAAATGCTCCATTGTCCACATACAAACAACACTAGAAGTGGTATTGCTAGAGAGGAAAACTAGGTTAAGGATGAACAAACAGACTCCAATGATATGGCTTCATCTACGAACAAGACAAGAGAAAAGATTGTTGCTAAGTCTAGAGGTTTAGGGTCACCATTCAAATGTATTGGGTTGAGTTTAGCCCAATAGATGAATACAAAGAGGGATGAAGAGATGCATGCTTCCAAGAAACATATAGAAGAACTTGAAGGTATTCTTGTAGCTCAAAAAAAGGAGGTACATGGCTGCTCTTTGGAATGATATTTTGTAATTGCAAAACAATATTTTGAAAAGCTAGCAACAAGTTACAAGGTGATCATACTTTTATTAATGATGATACGTGGATTGAAAACCCTCTGAGTGGGTGTAGATGAGACCAGGTTTAAGTATTGAATTATTTTGACCCCACAAAATTTCCCCTCATAGTTTCATTTCTCAGCCAAAGGGTAGTTGTCAACAACTTTCTAAAAAAGCATATCATAAAATAAAATCAATGATTGAATATTTCCAACTTTAACTCATGTTACCTTCATATCATACTGTTGATTTCATGCAATTCTTAAAAGTTTTCCATATCTATTCGATTGATGTAGATTTAGGCTTTTTTAGCCTTTTTTCTCACCCTTTTATGTTAAAAAAAACACATGCGGGGTGTCCAGATGTCCCCCTTTTCGGGAGGGGGCACCCACAAGCCCAACTTTTTGGGAAGTGTCCTTACACACCATCAAAACATTGCATTGTGTGTTTCATGTATTTTTTGCAAAAGAGATGACACAATAAAATGTTTTTCTAGATGGTCCTGAGGTCTGTGGTCCTGAGGATGCAAGGAGCATTTCCCCAACCTTGGGAGTATGTCCCTGTGTAACACTAGATATTTCCACAGAAAGCTAATAGTGGAGACTTGGGGAGCTAGACTCTATGTCATAACTATTTTCATCTGTCCCTAATTGTCCAGGTGTGATGAAGGACAATACCTTTCTAAGCAATTGGGAGATTACAAATTGTTAAACTCAGCTTGAAACCATGCCCAAAAGGTCTGAGCAGATGGCATATGTGCTTTGGTTTAACCACTCAACCCATTGTTCAATAAATTAAGATAAGTTTGGTATTGAATATAGCAATTTAAACTCCACTATTTTAATGTTTGTTTTAAGCCTAATTTATTTGAAATTCGACAGATTCCTTCTTTTCATTAAGAAATGCATCAAATACTACCACAACTAACAAAAAGTAAAATCTTTACGATAAAAACTGAATTTGGATTTAACAAGGATGATCAGTTTTCATGTTTAAAAAACCTTATCATGAACCAAGTGGGGATGGTTTCTCATGCAAGGTAGCTATACATTGATATTTCCATAGAAATTCAATAGGGTAGACCAGAATTATGTTCTATAACTATTTGCAACTGTCCCTAATTGTTTATGTGTCTTGAGGGAGAGTGTTGTCTAAAAAATTATGGTGGTAAAAAATTGTTAACCTCAGCCTGAAATCATGCTTAAAAATCCTTATATAGATTGGCATATGCACTTTGGTTTAATCACCTGATGTATTGGTCAAAAAATGAATATAAGTTCAGTATTGAATATAACAATGTGAACTATGTTATTTTAGTGCTTCTTTTCAACTTAATTCAAGGAAAATTTGAGAGAGTCCTGTTTTTTAGAAATGCACATATGATATATTGTTAGTACATCATGGAACAAAGGGATCTACAACCATATAATGATAACAATACAAAGCAATTACTAATACTATCCTAGTTAACCCTAAAGAGATAGCATAGGAGTCTATGCCCTAATAGGAAGGGATTCAAAATCTTTATGGAAAACAATGAATTTTCCCTTAACAATCAAAGTCGGTTCTTGTTTGAAAAGCCTAAATTTCCTTGAGCTTAAGAGGGGATGGTTCCTCAGGAAAAGTAGCCTTACATTGATATTTCCATAGAAAACCATTAACAAAGAGCTGTATTGTCTACCATAAATATTTGAAACTATCTTTGTTCATCCAAGCGTCTTGAAGGGGAGTACCTTTCTAAGAAATTGGGGTGGTAATAAAATAGTTAAACTCAGCTTTAAATCATGCCCCAAGTGTCTTGGAAGATGGGTGCCTATGCTTTGGTTTAATCACTTCACCCATTGCTTAATAAATTAGATAACTTCAATATTCAATATAGAAGTTTGAATCTCAATATTTCCATGTTCTGTTTAAGCTAAAGTCAATAAATTTTGAAAACATCCTGCATTTGTTTTAGAATACATCATGGAATAAAGATATCTACAAAAATATAAAGGAAAGAATACAAGGATTTTCCCATCTTAATTAAGCCAACAGTGCTAACATAGGAGTTTATGCCCCAATAGCAAGAAATTCAAAATCATTATAGAATAAACTGAATTTGGCTTTAATGAGCAAAGCCAGCTCTTTCTGAAAATGATTCAATTCCCCTCAGCTGAGAGGGGATGTTACCATGTGAAAAAGTAACCTTAGATATTGTTGCATATCTAGTTGGTTAAATACATTGTGACATACTCTAAACGTGTACATGCTTATTGTCTAACACAATTACTCACTCTAAATAGAAGCAACCTCTTCTCTATGTGATACTAGTCTTCTACAACATAACTACTATGACTCCCATTACTTAACTTATTTCACCTTCAGATTGAGTGTAATCTCTCTTGTACTTGGAAATCATTAAAATAACACTTATATCCAAGGTGATTCCTTGGGATACCCCCAAATACTAATCTCCCAGTCCAAATTTAGAGGGAATCTTGCCGAGGTGACAGTAGTAAGTTCCCTGATTTAACCAAATTTGGCACCCTGTGAGCCTTGCACTACTTTTTAGAGCCATAGAGTGGGAACTAAAACACTACTACTTAGAGCAACTAAGTGGGAACTCATCCTCTTCAGATGGAACCATAGAGAGGGAATTGGAACTACTCACTTCAGATTGCAAATAAAGAAGTGGGAAGTTGAACTCAATCACTAAGGATGGGATGAATCAAGATAGATTGCATGAATCACACTATCCTTCTTAGAAGCTTAGAAAGGTTGAACTCATTTAGTAGCCATAAGGACAGAACAAAACCATAGAGATTGGAACCAATTCACTAGCCTTCATAGAGTTATAGTGTGTGGTTTCACTATATAATACGGTATAGGCAGACAAGACAAGAATGCATTCATAGATTTTGGTAAAGAAAGAAAAGCATAGACTCATAGATAAAGAGGAAAGGTTTATGTCTAATCCCCAATTAAAGGGAGGCACCATATAGAGAAAAAGGTTTGAATTGGAAGGTTTGGAATTGGAAGGGAAGGGATGGTACCAGGTACCAGGTACTATATGGTACTATATATCACTCTATATGAATTATATGCATTCTAATCTAATATTTATATTGAATGGTACCAGGTATAGCACTAGATATAGTGCCAGGCATAGACAAGAAAGAATTGGAAGGGAAGAGATTAGACATAATGAAGTAAAAGTTGGTAATACTACTTCAAGAAAGTAGGAGAATGGTCTTAATGGTCCCAACGCCCATTGCAAGACAAAGAAGATGAGTTCAAAGGCTAAATACGTGGTTTGAGTGCCCTAGCTCAAAGGAGCACACATGGAAATAATGTATGATCCTAAGGAAGAATGATAGTCAACCTTGAGAAGCAACCCAAATTGAGGTTTTCAATTGCTATATTTGGAAATTCCTGAGGAGAACTACAAGGAGAGGCGTAGATGTGTTATGTTGGATTGATGGGCTCTGACCCAGGTTCAACATTAATTAGCCAAGAAAATCCCTACAATACTGGGCCTTTCGGTATCAATCCGTGGAGCGTAGATTGAGGTCTCACCCGAAGTGGTATGACGGGATGTAGGAACCAAGTTTATGCACCCTAAGATAGTTGTGATATCATTTTATACCGTAACCCTTCCTTCGCACAAACCTATAAACCCTTTAGGGCTTATCAATGCACTTATCTTATCCGACTTTGAAACCTCCGCGAAGGTCTCTGATCATCCTTCGTGGACCCTAGATAGTCAATACAGACGCTTACGTAGCTCTATACTTATTCTTACTTCTGTGTATACCATTATTAGCTTAAGTATTGGTTAAATTCAATATGAATTAGGATTATCTTCTTGTAAATAGATATTCATACTTGCATTCATATGAAAAAGTAAAACACATAGATTCGTGCATCAATATAGCATTAAATCACAAACCTAACATTCAACATAACATAACTACAAACATTCATAACATAAGTAAAATAGCTCATATACAGATATCTAAAGAATAATTCTCTTTATTGATGGTTCAGATCTCCAGTATAGACTCTAACTTCCCTGCGTACATAGCTACAGGGGTCCACACACTCAGTTGTGGACTTCAACCCTAGGCCTCTACACACTTAGCTGTAGAGCCTCTTCCTACACTAAGACTCTTCGCTCTTAACTCTCACAAACCCATTACATTGATTAATTCCCCAAAAAACTACTTAGAACTGAACTCAAAACTGCCTTAGACTCTTCTAAGACTACCTTTTTATACATCCCCATGGCCTGCGGACCAAGGGAAAATCTCATCAAGCCGACAAAAGATACCTGAACTAAGGGTGGAAATCCCTTTTGACATTTTACACCTTCACGCTCCGGACCTCAAAATGCAGAGACTTTACATTCTTTATACAAAAATTGGGCCTTTAGCCCCAAAACTTGGGCTTTTAACCCCAAAATTGACCCTAGGGGACCTGTTCTCAACAAGCCCCCAACACAAATCTGGTGAATTGCCTCGAGTCACTTGGCTAGTGTGGAGATCTTGTTACGAAGACTTCCTAGCTCCACCTGTATGATTGCAACCTCGGAGGTACACTGTGTCACCACCTACTTAACCTACTCGACCTACTGCTCCGTCACTGGTTCTACACTATCTGCCTGTATTTTCTGCTGTGTCGCCTACGGACTGGCCAATTTCCCTTCAATGGAGGCAGTGACTACATAGGCTTCCTCTAACCAAGGCCCCAATCTGGCCTTCATTACTGCCTCCTTGTGCTGAGCTGCAGCCACCTGTTCCTTTAGTGCCTTCACTTCCTACAACTTTGCCAACCTCTACTTGATGGCGATGGTGCACGCTGTCACTTTAACCTCATCGTACTTTTGATGTAGCTCCTGTGCCTTAGTTTCTAGTCTTTGTAGGTTGGGATCCTCCTGCAAATTAGTAACTACTTCAAGTGCTTACTCGAACAGCATAGTGCAATCCTTCACAGTGGTGTCAATAGCTACAACGACATCTTGGACATTGGTCTCGCGTTGCTCTCTGACTTCTCGTGGAGTTGAAGGTTGGGCCCTCAATTCAAGTTCCATGAGCTTAAGGTTCATTTCAAACTAAACCTTAGCCAGCTCTGTTCATGCCTCGCGCACCTAGAGCGAGCTTCCAAATCCTTACATCGAGTGGTGCATCTTCGGGGATGTTCAACTCTAGAACAATCCAGCATGCCTCAGCCACCATAGCTATTGTACACTCATTCTTTTTTGTGATCTTCTTAAGAAGATCAATCATGAACAATTTTTCAATGAACATCTGTGCATTGTTAACCTTCTACTTGCTGATAACATTCAAGGCGCGTTGTTCCTGAGCCCATATTTTCACGATCACACCATCCAGCAACGTGTGAAGGGCTTCACTTGGAAGCACGGCAAAGTTTAACCCGACTTTATTAATGGCACTGACGGGGGCCCTATTAACCTCTAATTCTGCATTTAATGCTCCATCGAACAACATGATAGCCCAGGGATCCATTGTATGGACCATCTCTGCTATGTCTGAGGTTCCTAGCGCCAAACTACTTGATGCCATGCTACCTCGCCCTATAGTGGTCTACACCTAAGTAGCCTGGATCTGCAACTCATGCATACCTCTTTGAATGGTGACCAAGGCCTGTTTCTGTTGCTGCTCAAACTGCTGCAACAGTTCTGTGAACGTGTCCCTCATTGTTTCACTGATATCATTCAAATCACCCTTTGTCATTGTGATTGGGTCCAAGGAGGATTTGTTGGCCTTTGACTTCTTCTGCAGCCCTACTTTCTCCTACTCCCTTGTTCACTTAACCCAAAATGGAGTAGTCTCTCGGTCTGCTCCTCCCTACTCTAAGCACTGCTCCTCCTCATCTATCTGTGGACAAGGCAAATTCTGACTCCTATAAGAGTCACGGTCATCCTCTTCCTCCTCCCCTTCTTCCTTCGTTTTGGAAACGCACTTTGCTTTGGCTTTGTCCTTAGCTTCCTTTCTTCGTTTTTCGGCCAACTTCTCCATCTTTAACCTAGCCTCTTCCTTCTTCTGCTTCATGGCAATCTCACTAGACCCAGATGATAAGTTTGAGGCCTTATGCCACCCTATGGACCAACTCCCCAGAACCACAACTATTGCATCATCCATCGCTAGGTATGAAAGATCATACCATTTTTGTACGGGGTCCTTCTACGCTCTGATGGAAACATAGTGGAAGTTTGCCTTGAACTCGACAATTCAAACAACTGCTCAGAGACAGTCGGTGAGAGAATGCTTGATTCCGTGAGAATCCAGAATATCTTACTGTCATTGACCCTTTGGGGGTCCATCGTGACCTAGAGCGAAGTGAACTTCACTGCTTCTGGAAGCTCCAATGCAATCAGAGGAAACTAACTGTTCTCCAGTAAGTCCCATGCAACCATTACAATTCACAGTAGCAGTAAGGCATAATGGAAAGTCTTGCTTTGATCTTGCGCTTCTCTATAGTTCACAAGGAACTCACTACAAAGGTAGCTTACCCAGTTAAATTGTACACCCTGCATGCATTGGGCTGCTAAAGATAACACCAGTGCTGACACTTCATTTGTGTGAGCCTTCCTCATAATTTCCCCACGAAGATCTAGGTGGATACTTTAACTGCATGGTTGGTTATGCTGGAGATGGAGTAGCAGCATGAATTCTTGGCAAGCTTAAAGTTGTCCTTCATTCATTTGACGAGATCGCACTCACCTGACTTTCTACCAAATTCCATGTCTGGATTCAAGCTTGAATGTAAGAGCAAGGTAATCATGTGGATCAACATGTCGATGATTGGTATTACATCTCCTAACCACAGGCACCCATCGTGCACCAAGCTAAGAGTTGCTTGATCACTATCAAAGTTATAGGCATGTGGTTGTAATGCAGCACCCATAGCAGGTTCAACAGTCCTGCCTTATCCAGCCCTTTTATCGACTGTCTTGGCTCCAACGGGGTCACACAAGAGTCTTTATAGAAGATGAGGTGCATGAATGTATCAGTCGCTAAGTGGGGGAAGCACTCTATATCTGCTAAATCCCAGTCCTCCGGCCTCAAAAGGGGGATACGTGCTAAGCACAGTCTTTCAAATGTGATTTTGTCTAGCAGCAATGGGGTGAAAATTGTGATTTTGTTCTCATCGATGTCCTTTGGTACCTTTGCCTTCCCTCAGCGCGAGGGGACATATGGTGGCAGCTTGGAGATAGGGTTTTCCCCTTCAACGTCAATGTCTTCTACCCCCATGCCAATGTCTTCTACACCCACACTGATGTCCTCTATGTACTTGTTAGGTTCCAGGTCTACTACCTTGCCCTTCTCCTATGCAGTAGGCTTTTCTTTCTTCTGGTGTTTCCTTCACGACTCAAACACTGGCTGTGTTGCTTTCTACTTATCCTTCTTCATCTTGGGACCTTCTTTGGGTAGTGTAGGCCTCGACCTAGGTTACCTCAGTGATTTGGGTACTTCTGCAAGTACCTCTACACTCGCTACCTCTGGGGCAGCTCCCTCGGCTACCATCACTTCTCTAACACTTGCAGTCTCCACGAGTGCTAACATAATGCTAGTTAAAGGCTCCTAATTTCCCTTCAGAAATTCCTAAGACACTGAACTCACTACCAAAGCCTCGAAATAATAAAAGTTCATGCGTGCCTGATAGCTCAACACCTCAATTCTCAAAATGGCAAGTGTTTTTTGTTGGTCGGCCATCTATAATTTAAAGGAAATTTCGAATTTGAATCCGACTGTTCCCCCCAAAATAGGTTCATAAATGCTAGAGTGGTGATAGATTTTCAAAGATCTTTCTCTTAAATTTCGACTTAATTGCTTCCCCCCCACTCAGTTTAGCCATTTTCCCATTGTCAAGTCATGAACAGTGACCATAACGACCACTTTTCAGCTGCCCTGCACAGTCTCTCCTTCAATAGCGTAGCTCCCCTCGCGCTTCAGTTGACACTGTGACAATCCTCCATTCCGTGCAGTACCCCAACTGCACATCTCTATAACCTAGGTAGTGTATTTTATATTCCCGCACCTCCTTTCAACTCCCTGGAGTGCTAAGACTGTGCTTCCAACATATAGTCATCTGACTAGATCCCTGGTGTATGGTTTCAATCGGCTACCATTCACCCTCCTTGGGAATGGTTCTCCATTCAACTTTACCAACTGAACTGCTCCACCATCAGTAATCTCCCTGATGACATAGGGCCCCAGCCAATGCATCTGAAATTTTCTTGGAAATTTATCAAACTTGCTATCATATAATAACACTAAATCATTTACCTTGAAGGCGCGTAGTTTGATGTGCTGATTGTGCCATGCCTTTTCACGTTCCTTTTGAACTTATTGATGGAATCTAGCCAGGAAGCCATCTTCTTCCAGTTTTTCCAACTACACCAGCCTTTTTTCCATGGCTTCGCGATTCTCCATTCCTGTGAATGCCACTTACGCAGACTAGGTACAATGTATTCCATTGGAATCACAACTTCAATGCCATAAACTAGCCTGAAAGGCATTTGTCTAGTCAACTTCTTATAAGTTGTTCTGTAAGCCCATAGCATGCAGGTACACGCACATCGTAGCTGTTTCTTTGTGTATTTCAAAACTTCATCAATGCATTCTCTAGTATCTTATTAAATTCTTCTATCATGCCATTAGCTTGCGAGTGATATGGCATCCTCTTATGATGGTAAACCTGAAATTGCTCCATCAACATGTTGACTGTTTCATTAAGAAAATGCGTATTGCAGTTTCTCATTAAAATTTTTGGACAACCAAACCTTGTTAGCATGTACTCAAAAATGAATTTTGCTATTGTTGTGCTTGTATAGTCCTTCACAGGCTGCACCTCTGCCCATCTGGTTAAATACTCAATCACGACGATGATGTACCATGCACCCATTTTCTTTCCTAGAGGCTGAATTGGTCCCATAACGTCAATCGCTCACTTTGAGAAGGGATTTTATGATATCTGCGGTTTTAGCTGTATCTCATTCCTCCATGATGGTCTTCCAGTCCTTTGGCATGCATCGCATGCCCTACAATATGCTTTTGAATCCTTATGCAGTGTCAGCCACCACAACCCAGCGCGTAGAATCTTCTGCGATGTTGCTTTGCCTGCATAATGTCCTTCTGCATCTCCTCTATGAGCCTCACTGAGGATGTTTTTTCGTTCGAATTTTGGCACATAATGTCATAGTATTTCATCTGGTCCCATTTTATACAAGTGTCCTGCAATGATAGAAAAGTTTGTCGCATGCACCACTGATTCCTTTTTTTGTTGGCTATTGTATCCTTCTAGGACTGTTCTTGTCATTAGGAAGTGTATAATCTCTTCAAAGTGACTATCCATGACACACGCCACAAAGAGTTATGCGTCAAGTAGTCCTTCCTCCAAATTAGTAGGCTCCTCTCCCATTTCAATGCGCAACAAATGATCCGGTCCAACATTCAATCATCCTGGTTTCATAATAACTTCAAAATCATATTCTTGAAACAACAAAAACCATCTACATATTTCCCCCCCAACACAGGCTTGTTCACCAAGTACTTCAATGTAGAATCGTATGTATACATCTTAAAGTGTCCTCCTAGCATGTAGTGCCTAAACTTTTGGAGTGTGTATAACATAGCCAGACCTTCATGCTCTGTTGTTGAATAATTCTTCTTAGCTTTAGATAACTTCCTAATTGTGAATGCTATGGGATGATCCAATTCTCTCTCATTAGCCTGTGTGAGTACTGCTCCCAGCACAATACATGATGCATCCACATGTACAGGAAATTCCTTCTTCTAATATGGGAAGACTAGGATGGACGCGGTGACCATTTTCTCTTTGAGCATATCCAAGTTCTTTTGACATTCCTCATTCTAGCAAGATGTAGCATCCTTTTTTAACAGTTTCTCCATCGGCATGGTGATCTGGGCATATAGTTTGATGAACTTTATATAGTACCCTTTATGCCCAAATGTTGCACGCATCTATTACACACTTCTTGGTGTCTCCAAATTTATTATAACCACGATCTTCGCAAGGTCTACCATCAAGCCTTGTTTACATACCACGTGACCTAGCAATATCCCAAAAGGGATGCAGAACAAACATTTCTTCAGATTGAGTGTGATCTAGTACCTCCAACATGTATTTAGCATCAAGCACAGACTTGATACGTGGCACTTTCCTAGTGCAAACACTGTCCAATCGTCAAAGTATAGCTCCAGAAATTTGTGAATGAAATCTTTGAACGCTGTGATGACTACGTAGGATAATATCATCGGCATGTTATTTAGCCCAAAAGGCATCACAACATACTGGGAGCATCCACATTTAGTTCTGAAAGTCATCTTACTTCTATCCTATGGCACAATCTTGATCTGATGGTACGCTCGGAACCCATCAATAAACGAATATGCTTCTTGGCCGTCAACATTATCCAACACCTCATCAGTGAATGAAGTTGGGAAGGGATCATGCAGACATGCATCATTCAACTTCCTAAGATCTACGCATATCGTATCTCATCCTTTTGTTTCTTGTCTTGAGCTACCATTGGGCTTACCCAACTAGACTCCTCGACTGGTTCATTGATGCCTACTGCAAGCATTTTATCCAACTCCAAGCATACCCTTTCTTTATACATCAGATTGAGGCAATAAGGTCTTTTCTTAACTAGCTTCGCCTCTGGTTTTAGAGTGATCTTCATGGCACCCAAGTCCCCTAATCCCTTTCAGATCTAAAAAATTCATGGGGAACAGATCCTGATATTCACGGAGTAATTTGGTGACCTTATCTGCGATTTCATTATCCCATTCGTCCCCAATCTTTGCAAACTTCGGCTCTGCCTCCGTGCAAATGTTCACATGTCTAGTTTTGAGCGGCTCAGTGATATCTAGATTCTCTAGTTGTAGTCATTCAACTTCGTGGTGACCTTCAGTCTCTAGAATATTAATCTTCCTTGGGTCTTCCTCTTCTTCTTCTGTTGTTACATTATAGCACTCAAGCGCATGGCTCAGTTGGGTGGTCCAATTAGGTTGAATCAAATATAGAGGATCCTGTGGTATCCTAAAGATTGTTGCCTTAACCTCCTGCAACGCTTCGTCGATACATTCAAACCCATCCTTAAAGCTGAACGCCATCAAAAATCTTTGGTGCAAAACATTCCACTCTTCAGTGCCATGATGAAGTTCTATGTCCAAGTACCAATTCATTGGTATAACATCCAATGTATGACAAAACAAATGTACCTACTCCAGCTAAGGCTTCACTCCATACACTTCAATCCATTTTCCCAAATGGTTGTGAAGGTCATTCCTCCCATCATAATTTTTTGTTAGCCTCACTTCTAGGTGACCAAACCGCACTCTCATCATTTTTCTGTATACGTGCCTGTCATGCAGAAAGAGTTAATTTTGCGGAAAAAAGCAACCTCCCTAGAAGCTTAAGGCTTTCTAGTGACAAACAAGACAATTAAGAAAAATCCTTCTCTAAATATGCATTTACCATATAAAAAATCAAGTGTTTAGATCCTACCTGTAGTCCAACGCTGTTGTAGTAGTCTAGCCTCGTCGATCTGGATGAGCTCCTCCTTCTCTCCGAAACCTGCATTCACTAACAATTAAATGATTAAATAGCACCTGAATATCTCATACAATAAAACATATTCAACATACAGACCAAGGAGTATATGAAATAACTCATTAATAACAAATTGTTGAGAAGAATGGACTTATTTGTATTAATAGGAAACAAAAGAAACCATTACAACCTGAGCCTTGGTGTTGTAAAGGTCCCTCCTAGGGTCCAGCAAGAGTTTTCCTTTACTTTGATAAGCTCACCCACTTCCAAATGAAACAAGAAAGGATGAGAATCTCTCCTCACAAGCTTCTAGAAGGAAGTCCTAATTCCAGCAGCATCTACCCTTTGGAATATTCAGCTTTCAACCTCCCTCCTTCTGGCCCAATGCCTGTATTTATAATGCTCTAGAGGAAGTTAATCAGGTCCACCATCAATGGGATAAGCCCCTCTTTGGATGGGGTAGCTCCCCTCTTGATGGGTTAAGTTCCTCTTTCGTACGGATACATGAACCATTTGGAGGCGCTCAATACACGTCAAACAAGCTTCTAGAATGCTCTAGAAATGACCACAAGTAACTTTTTTAAGATGAAACTTGCGCCTTTTGACCTTTACAGGGGTACGCACCCACCCCTTTACATACAGGGTGTACAAGTATGCAGGTATTGTGAACTTGGGTTGCGTACACGCAGGTAAGGCTGAGAGAAACTGCGTACCTAGAGATAAATAGATTTTTGAAGACTCTCTTTCTTGGAGTTTGACATGGAGAGAAGAGGTATGAGTCTTGCCAAGGAGGATAGTATGATAGTTGATGGAGCCATACTAACTGCAAATAGTCATGGTGACAAATTTTAGTGTAATAGATTGCCCCCTAAAGTGCGAAGCCTGTAATAGATTAGGGTTTTATATCATCTAGGAAGGGTGAAGTACTTTATCATTTCAAGGATTATCTTGTGGAGAGCCCAGTCAGAACCTGCAATTTTCAACACAAATACATGTATAAGATTATATCAACGCTGAGGTAGGCATTCCCATACTCAGATCAAAAACTTTAACTAACAGACTAACTAC